>CAUYON010164429.1:0-16638 GCA_963573935.1 Arctocebus calabarensis | reverse complement strand
CCATATACCAAGGGTGGCAGGTTCAAACCCAGCCCCGGCCAAACTGCAACAAAAAATAGGTGGGTGTTGTGGTGATGCCTGTAGTCCCAGCCACTCGGGAGGCTGAGGCAAGAGATTTACCTAAGCCCAAGAGTTGGAGGTTGCTTTGAGCTGTGTGATGCCATGGTACTCTACAGAGGGTAATAAAGTGAGACTCTGTCTCTATTAAAAAAAAAAAAAAGTTGAAGGGAAAAGAGGAAATTTGTTCAGTGGGACAAAACACAGGTTGAAGTGACAGGGCACTGTGATCTGTCAGATGGGCTGGAACAGAAAGCCCTGTGCATTCAAGGTTTTCAGTAAAAAAGTCATGTCAAGCCTCCATAGGTAGTTGCTGTGAACACCCAGGACTAAACAGATAAAGGACCGCAGCTCCTGCTCCTTCTCTTGGCTAAACTGCTAAACTTCAATAGGCTATTTCACAGCAGCAGCAAATCCTCCCCCCCTCCCCAAATTCTGGAGCAGATAGAAAAAGTAGATGGTAGAAAATGTACACCCCTTAGTAGTTCATCTGGACAGTAATCAGGAACTGACCCAGGGTAGGCATTTGGAAAGATTCAGCCTCTGTCCTGCCTGGTGCTGGGATCGGCTCACACAGCTCCTGTGTCCACAGGGCACAGAGAATACATTGTCCATAAGGAGGATTATTCTGTACAAGAAGCTCAGACAAAGGGAGAGGTTGTTTCTAGCTGCCTGGGGGAGGTGAGAAGGGGGTGGGAAAAGGGACCAGCCTTGCACTGGAGCATTCCTTCAGAGTTCAGCTCCTTCCCTTTAGCAACAGGACAGGAGACGAGCAATCATAGCCCTTCCAGCGCAGTCCTATTGTTGGAACCCATTATGGAGCTGGAAAGAGGCTTGTGTATTTCCCAAAAAAGTACAAGGTTAAGTGAGGTGAGCTGGCTTTGCAGGGACACCTGTTGCTGGAATCTGGAGCCTATAGACACCTGGAGGGAAAGAGAATGTAATGATTGAGGTGATGACCAAATCTGGGGCTCAAACAGAGCTGGAGAGGAAGAGGTCCCAAGCAATGGGCCTATTGCTGACATTGAGTCAATAAGCTGCCACTTTACTCTGAGATGTAGCAAGCTCTTAGAAGTTTCATAGCTGCTGCCTCTTTCTCCATCTTAGACATAAACCTGGGAGACAATGGCCTAATCTCTTTCTACAGATGTCCCAAGAGTAGAAGGCACAACTTTAAAGCAAACCAGAGCATTCCAGTCAGGGAAATAATACCAGAGTAGGGCCAAGAGTCACCTCTGCACATCCAAAATCTGAGCAAGTAAGCAGGTCATGCTTTCCATATATATTTCCCTCCTGAGGGAATGAGTATTAGTGGTAAGAGATACATAATTTCCATTGAGATGTTTACTGGGCTGTATGACCCCAAAGTGGGAGAAGCTACAGTTGTTTGTGTACCCCAGAGAATTGGAGGGGGGATGGAAGTGAGAGTATATGCTCCCAGAGTGACAAATGTAGAGGTGAGGACAGTGCCTCCATAGTAAGGAGTGTTTGCTTAAGGGCATAAAACATAGATGACATCTTGTATATGTTCCTGATGGAGTAGGTGGACATTTCCACTCTTGGAGGACAAGGAATCCATTTCAATAATGGTGGGAATGAATCACATTAGCCTGGGACAACAAAGAAACTTGGGGTTGGTGCCATTCAATAGGAGTAAAGGATAGTAGTCGCCAAAAGATGCTCCAGGAGTTTTAAAGCACAGCTTGAACTCTTTCCAACATGCCAGTTAGCACTGACATTTCCAGTGGGAAGGGAAAAGATGAGACGATAAAGAACACCTGTGTGGGCTGACGAGGTGGTAGTTTACATGGAGGAAAGGTCTGGCTTGCCTCAGAGGTGGTGACAGGATTCCCCTGCGGTCGTGCATTGTGCCAGTGAACTTGTAGATACCATTTCTTGTCTTGATGGAACAGGAACAGATGTGACATCAGGGACCACTCTTCCAGTCCTCTGCTGCCACAGCCTGGCAGAATTCTGTTCGGCACTGAACAAATGCCAAAATACCAGTGTGTGACAAAAGAGAACTGAAAAAAGGCACTTGGAAGGTATGAGCAGGAGGGAAGTCTCAGGATGTTTAGATGAAAGCTAATTAAAGATAAGAAAATGTTCAATGGAGAACAAACTAGAATTGCCTATGGCACACTTCAAATTGTCTCTGATCCCTATGTAGTGCTCTCATGAAGTGCTGTCAAGACAACCTTGAGCCAGTAAACATCAACTTAGATAACTTTATTCAGAGGAACCCTTTGGCCCATTTCTGCTGACTCAACCCCTGCCCTGACCCACAAAGGAGTGCTAAGAAAGGCAGCTCAGGCTGGATGTCCAAACTCACTTTGTTCAACTTAGAGTGCCATGGCATCATAGCTCACAGCAACCTCAAGCTCTTGGGCTCAAACAATTCTCCTGCCTCAGCCTCCCAAGTAGCTGGGACTACAGGTGCCTGCCACAAAACCTGGCTATTTTCAGAGATGAAGTCTCACTCTGGCTTGGACTGGTCTCGAACCTGTGAGCTCAAGCAATCCACCTGCCTCAGCCTCCCAAAGTGCTAGGATTACAGGTGTGAGCTACCGTGCCCGGCCTGTTCTTCAACCTTATAAATGCAGGCAAAGCTCCTGAGGGCTACCCCCTCCCACCATCAATCTGGTTTCTATTTGAGCCACAGGCTTAGTGGAAAGGAGGAAAGCCATCCTGGTTGGAGTGCAGGAACTAGCCACTACGATGAGGACAACTCAAAGTTGACAGTGTAATTTTCCTCTCCTTCCAAAATAAGAAAAATCAATCCAGGGGAAGGGGCTTTTTCACATGCTAAGGAAAAACTTTTTTCATATAGTCCCTCCTGACAGAGGTACTTCCTGAGAAACCTCCCACCTACTAGACACCATCCTTCATGTGTATAGGGTAGGGTAAAGGACAGGGGACTTTGTTACTATTTCCCAGGTAACAGCTGAATTGGCTTCTCAGAGGATTAAGAGTAGAGCAGGCCAGAGCTGTAGGTGGATAGCTTGGCCAAACCCAGAAGCTTCTCCACCTGCAGCTTAGAGGGAAAGCCATGATCGAACTTGGGCAGGAGGACCTGCAAGAGACAGTGTGCCTCTAAGGACATAGAGGCTGCTACAGTTTCTGGCAGCAGAAAATAAGCACAGGCTTATTTGATCTTGTGTCCATCAGTTCACCATTGACATGAAGCACTATCAGATGAGGGTAAGTTCTGGATCAAGAATTGTGTAGGGTGGTGGGGAGAAGTGGCTGTAAAAACTATCATTTATTGAATGCCCATTATTTCATATACTGTGCTAAGTGCTTTACATTCATTTTCTCATTTTAATCCTCACAACAACCCTATGAGGTAAGTATTATTACCATTTGCAAATGAGAAAATAGGCTTAGACAATTAGGTCACTTGCTCAAGGTGTTACACAGGTAGTCAGTGATAGAGGATTTGTCTGTTGCTGAAAGCCTATGTTCTTTTTATTGTGCCCATCTAGGTGGGCCTTGAACAAAAGGTATTTTACTGCTCAACTCTGCCAAAAAGCACCTGGGAGTGGAGGTTGCAGGCCGCACTCACCGCTGGTAGGGATGCATTGAAGCTGACTTGATATTGGTTTTTATTCCACTTGGCATTTTCCCTAAAAGGAACATGAAGAAAGATATCTGAAGCAAGGTAAGACTTTCATGAAAACCAGAAAGTGATGTTTCTGATTCCTTTCTGCCACTTCTTTTATCATGTCAGAACCTCTGTGGCAACTGAACCTGGTTGG
Source organism: Arctocebus calabarensis (assembly GCA_963573935.1). Taxonomy (NCBI): domain Eukaryota; kingdom Metazoa; phylum Chordata; class Mammalia; order Primates; family Lorisidae; genus Arctocebus; species Arctocebus calabarensis. The sequence continues at coordinate 12,823 of CAUYON010164429.1, read as the reverse complement.
AAGAGATCAGAGGTATGATTTGTCCCTGAAGGTGTCTAGGAGGAAAGGAGTGATATGGGAGAACAGTGTGAGGGGTCAGAATACACCCCTGGAGTCTCCTGCTCATCCGTTCCTGGAAAAAATAGCTACAGCTTTAGCCCCCATTTAATGTCATAGGTAAAAGAGTATTATGTTCTCTCTTGTTCTAATTTTCCCTTTGCCTAGGCAGCTTGGAAGTAATACTTCTTCCAGCTGTTAGCATCTATTATTCTCAAAATTAGTAAAAGCAAGTAGGAGAGAAGGCAGGAGGACAAGAGCAAGAAAGAGAGGATACAGAGAAAAGAATATAGTACTAAGAAACTTGCCTGCTTGTCAAAACCTGATGCAGCTACTAAATGGTCTTGATTAAGGTCTGACCATTGATTTCTCTATGTTTAGAAGAGAAACTGACAATACTCCTAATATCCAGAGCAAATGAGATACAAGTACAATTGAATCACAGATGTGAGAAGGGGATAGAAAGGGGAACAGTTTGAAAACTGTTTTCTGGATCACAATACAAAGGAGAAAATCTCCAGGGCTGAAGATGATGGGGTCCAAGATAATCTAGTTTATTCCCACTCCCCTGCTCAAAATCAGCTACATTTCAACCCTTGCTACCTTACCTGGCTGACCTGCTTGAGCCATCTGCACCCCACTGAGCATTGGCTGCTGCTGGCTTGGAGCTCCTGCCATCTGCACCTGCTGTAATCCTGAGGATCCTGCAAGGATTGTCCCAGCTCCTGACTGGCCTGGCTGGCCAGGACCACTGTTGCCTGAAGGTCTCCAATTAGACAGCCCCTTCCCAAAGGCAACAGCTGCCACCAAGGCATTGGTGTCTGCAGGGTTAAAGGTCTGCTTGTTTGGCCGGAGACCTGAAGAAAAAGAAGTGGGGACCCTGAAATATGCTTCTGACTTGGCACTGAGCCTAGTAGCTGGATGACCCTGTGTGAATGCCAAGGCTTGGAGTCCTAACTTCAGCATATAGACTCCCTCATAGCCCAGAGAAAGAGCCAGAGGACCCCCAAGCCTGTCTCAGAATGCTCCCTTCTCACTTTGTCCATTTCCTCCACTTGCTCTAGGGCTAGCCTTAAGTACACAAGGCAAATACTTTCCTAAGGAGTTCAATCTTGTGTCCTGACTTTACTACTACCAAAGCCACCATTCCTATTCTGGTACACTTACACACCTGTCCCTCTTCTCCATACCTCCACTCTCTGATTCTCGCTCCTCTTTGCTGATTTTCTCCAGAAGATTTGAGCACATTTTGTTCAAGCTCTGGATCTGCTTCTGTAACATATACAAATTAATGCAGAGATTAGAGTAAGAAATAATATGAAGAAGTTTCTTCCTTGTGCTCTTCCAGAGGCAACTTATGTACAATCAACCATGCATCACTACTAGACAGGAATGGTAATCCCTAGCTTCTGATGATGGGACAGGGATGAGGGCAGCAGAGCAGTTTCTCAGTCCAACCTGAGCTGCATCAGCACCAATGCGGGCAGCATCTGTTGTTAGTTGCTTCTCCTGCTCTTCAACCTCAGGGTCAGGCTTGGTTCTCAGATGGTCAGGGACTACCTCATGGCTGAAAACCGGCACCCGTCCTTCAGTCTGCCGCTGTAACACACAGATTTTATTGATCATACTATGCATACAAGAAGATTCAATCTGGCCTGATACACAGTCCCTTCTACAGGCCAATGGCGCATTTTCAGGGAAAAGACAACCTGAGATACAATATCTAGTTTCCCAGGACACTGTCCCCTTTACTCTGTCAGTTCTGTCTTTTCATACCCCTATTTCTACCAAACCTAGGGGCAAATTATAACTACCTTCTGCTGCTACATTTTAATCAAAGACTAGAATAGACAGGCAGAAAATGTCACTTTTTAGCTCAAGATAGGTATTGAAGGAGAAAGGTCTCTGCCTTGGTGAAATAGGCCTCAAGCTATTACAGCCCTATTTGGGAGTGCTCCCCTATCTCTAGAAGGACAAAAAGGTTTCAAAACTGCAGTCTTTGCTTCTTATTGCCACACACTACTCCACATTCAAAACTTCTAGAATAACTAATCAACAATAGTGTTTTAGGCTGTCATTTAAGAACTTAATTTCCCAAGTTGTACCCTTTCCTCCTCTTACCATGAGATCTTCATCTCGGTCTGGGGACAGCACCAGAGGGATGATGACCTGGTTACGGAACAGTGGTGTCTTTTCATGCTTCAAGACCTTGTTCAGAGTGTTCAACTGCCCAGAGAGCAAGGCAAAGCTGTCCAGGACAGAAGGCCTGGTAGTGGTAAGAAAGTGTCAGAATGTTTCACCCCTTCCCTGGAATGGTTCCCAGTAGTCTCTAAGGGGTCCTTCAGACAAGGAACACTCAGACTCATCACCAAAAATCTCATAGCCCTATAACTGGCCTAGGTGGGAACAAGACTGGCTAACAGGGATGGAGGTTAGGAAAAAGGTACACACTTTCAGTTTCCGATACTGATGTAGAAAAAGGAAGTTCATTGTTTGAATGAGGGTGAGGAACAGTGGCAAATGAGAGTGAATGATGACTACTCTGTTACCACAAAAAATTTAGAAACTGGGTGGCGCCTGTGGCTCAGCGAGTAGGGTGCCGGCCTCATATACCAAAGGTGGAGGGTTCAAACCCAGCCTCAGACAAACTGCAAAACAAAAAAATAGCCGGGTGTTGTGGTAGGCACCTGTAGTCCCAGCTACTCGAGAGGCTGAGAAAAGAGAATCGCCTAAACCCAGGAGTTGGAGGTTGCTGTGAGCTGTGTGATGCCACAGCACTCTACCGAGGGCAATAAACTGAGACTCTGTCTCTACCAAAAAAAAAAAAAATTTTTTTAGAAATTAGGTAAAAGCCACCTTTCCAGCCTGGAAATAGGATGCATACATCCAGAATAAAAGATTCAGTCACATCTGTGGCAAGAGATCTAGCATGAACAGAACTATAGAGCAGTGGTTCTCGACCTTCCTAATGCCTCAGCCCTTTAATACAGTTCTTGTGGGTGGAGACCCACAGGTTGAGGACCACTGCTATAGAGGGAGGACCCACTGTGAGTGGACCTTCTCACCAGAGAAGTCACAAGGCAAATTAAAAGCTAGAAAGAACCAAGGTTGAGAGACAGCATTTTCCTCCTTCCTTGCCATGGAGGTCACCTGTTAAATGTTGGGAAATCCAGCTCTTTCCAAATCTAAAGATGTTTGCAAACTGATAAATGGCTACATGATTGGAAACATCCCATCCATCAGAAGGCACACCGCCCCACCCATGGCACCTTCCCCAGCTTGCCCTAGCAACCCTTACCAGGTTAGCCTGTCATACTCGTTCTCCAACTTGTAAATGAAGCTCCCCAGTGAGTTCTTCAGATCAGCCACTTGACTCAGCAGTGCATCTAAGGATGCCTCAAGCTGCTTCTCCTCCCTCTGCCACCAACAGGAACAGGTTGGTTACCCAGACAGATATGAATATGACACAAACAAAAGAAGGGTGAAAAGCCAGACTGCAACACCAGTCAGGTAACACAGGATCTCACTGGCACAGGATAGCCAGACTGTTTTCTATCTTTGGCATTTAGGTTACAGACAACATCAACCCTTAGACCTTTCAACCTGTTCACCAGACCCCAAGTCCTCCCACCAACTGATTCCTTTCTCCTGTCATCCAGTAAGCCATGCTTGGTTTTTCTCTGTATTAGGTACACTTTATTGTCCCTCATTGGGAAATATTCACCACATCTAATACCTGGGGTTCATTATCTCACGGCATTTCCAGCCTCCTCTGTCCTAGAATTTGCCTTGTGAGCCTGGTTCTTATCAATACAATCTGTGGGAAGCTACTCATGAAGCTTTCTCTGAATACTAGCCTTGCACTCCCCTCTCCCTTCCTCCCACCCATCACCCCAGGTCTTCATTTGCTCTTAGGATTTGATGTTTCAACTTTCTTGCTGAATTAATTTGCCCGCATTGATCTCTGTACTTCTCTCACCTACCAGGTGCAAGCAACTAAGCGACAAATGAAAAACCAAAAACAACTGGGCATGCTCCTAACTACTAGACTTTTTTTTTTTTTTTGAGACAGAGTCGCTCTTTTGTCCCAACCGGAGTGCATTGGTGTCACCATAGCTCACTGCAACCTCAAACACCTGGGCTCAAGCGAGCCTCCTGTCTCAGCCTCCCAAGTAACTGAGACTGCAGGGACTGGCCACAACGCCCGACTAATTTTTTCTATTTTTTTAATAGAGATGGTAGTCTCTCATTCGTGGTCTCCTGTTTTACTCCACTTCTTCACCCTTAACGACCATCGGGCACGGGCTGAGAAGAATGATGTAAAACCGTTTTGCAAACCAGCTAATGTGCCTGACAAGAGTTTGATCTTGGGTTCCACCATGGCTTCAGATTTCAAATACCTTAACTTTCGACCACCGCCGCCCACAATTCCTTCACTACCACCACCCCGCTCCGGGATTCTCTCCAATTATAGATCCCCTGTTACGTCCACACGCAACAACGTGAGACCCGGCCAGAGCCAACCCACCACTTTCTTGAGCCGACTTCTTGGACTACATCTCGGCCTTTTCAAATTACAACCTAATCCCTTCCCACACACAAGGCAGTGCAGCCTCCTCCTTCCAGATTTAGCCTGACTCTCTCCTGTCATCCAGGCTCCACCCACACCTTTCATCTGCGAAGCTCTCTCTCCAGTTGGCCTTGCCCCCCATCCCGCGCTGTCTGAGCTCTCCTCTCAGTCACAATTCCTCATGCTCCTCAGCCAGTTCACTCTCAGTCCCTTTACCTAAGGCTAGCTCGCCGCTAGTAGGCCCAACCCAGTTCTCACCTGCATTGCCGCAGCCGTAGCAGCCGCAGCCACCACCTCTTCCTGTTTCCCGGTTGCCAAGTGCCTCTGAGAAGGCTTCGTTCACCAATCAGAAAACTCGGAACTCGGTCCTCCCACTCACTTCCGGTTCCTGCCGGGAGCCAAAGTAGCCAGGTCAGGGGTCAAGAGTGGATCGCTCTCACTGGCCTGGGCCGACGCGGGAGGGTTGTGATGGCCTCGGAGCGCCCGGAGCCGGAGGTGAGGGGCGGGCGGGCGCAGCTCTGGGCCTAGGGGGAGGGTCCGGCAGGCAGGCGTGGCACTGGCCTCCTCCGGGTCTGGGGGCGGCTGGGCCGCGTAGCCTCGGCAGGGACCGGCCCAGTCGAACCTCCACCCCGCGGTCCGTAGTTTCCTCGGGGGCTGGAGGAGAAAACTCTTCACTTCGTTTTTCTTTTCCTGTGAAACTTCATCCGCGTCGCCAACTCTTTCATCTAATAATAGTGGTATTTACAAACCCTGTATTTTGATTTTCTGTTGCAGTTTCAGTGGGCAACACGGCAGTAGACTTTGCCGGTTTCTGCATTTCCTCAAGCATTGGAATGGTGTAAACAGCATGAATGAATTTTGTTGTAGAGCTCATGCTTTTGGAAAAGCAGCTTTAGTTTCGGGGAAAAAAAACATTTGACTGCAACCGAGACTTCGTTCTGGTATTGGTACCATGTAACTTTGTGTGTAATTTTGGGCAAGTCTTTGCTTCCTGGATCCAGTTTCCTTCTTTATGAAATATTTGTCTTTACAGTGTGTTATGAGGATCACGTGTATAAAACCAGAAAAGGTATATGAGGTATTCTTTAGATGCTAAGGACCATGTAGGGAACTTTATACACATTGTATCTTTGAGATTTGTGCAAGAAAGGAGGCAATATCCTTTGTCATTTACAGAGAGGAAAGGTGAAAAATGTTAAGTACTTTACTCACATGCTACTCCACTGGGGGGGGGGGTAGCAGAGTTTTGGAGTTAGAAGATCTGAGCATAAAATCTCAGATTTGAAATAAAACATCACCTCTAGGAGAGGTGCCCGGTACTACAAGAGAATATACTACTACTAGGTGGGAAGGGCGAGTGATGTGTGTAATGATACAAATAGTAGTCATTACTTACTGTGCCAGGCACCATTCTAAGCACTTTTACCAATTATCAATTAATTCTCCCAGTGCTATGAAGTGGGCACTATTATCATCCCCTTTTTTCAGTTGAAGAAACTGAGGCATAGAAATATTAAAAGTACCAAATTTGGTGGCCCCCGTACCTCAGTGGGTAGGGCACTGGCCATATACACCGAAGCTGGTGAATTCAAACCCAGCCCGGGCCAGCTAAAACAACAATGACAACTGCAACAACAACAACAAAATAGCTGGGTGTTGTGGCAGGCGGCTGTAGTCCCAGCTACTTGGGAGGCTGAGGCAAGAGAATCACTTAAGCCCAAGAGTTTGAGGTTGCTCAGAGCTGTGACACCACAGCACTCTACCCAGAGCAATAAGCTTGAGCCTCTGTCTCAAAACAAATAAATAAATAAAAAATAAAAGTACCTAAGTTACGCAGCTACTTAAGTATTAGAGCCAGGACTACAAAACAGAACTTGTGTTCTTTTTTTTTTTGTTTTAGAGACAGAGTCTCACTTTATTGCCCTTGGTAGAGTGCCATGGCGTCACAGCTCACAGCAACCTCCAGCTCTTGGGCTTAGGTGATTGTCTTGCCTCAGCCTCCTGAGTAGCTGGGACTACAGGCACTCTCCACAACACCCGGCTATTTTTTGTTGTAGTTTGGCCAGGGCTGGGGCTGGCGCCCTACTCACTGAGCCACAGGCTCTGCCCAGAACTTGTGTTCTTAACCATGTTTATGGGCCAGGTGCAGTGGTTTATGTCTATAATCCCAGCACTCTGGGAGGATGAGACAGGTGGATTGCCTAAGCTCACAGGTTCGTGACCAGCCTGAGCCAAAGTGAGACCTCATCTCTGCAATTAGCCGGGTGTTGTGGCGGGCACCTGAAGTCCCAGCTACTTAGGAGACTGAGGCAAAAGAATGACTTGAGTTCAAGGGTTTGAGGTTGCTGTGAGGTTGTTGCCTTTGGTAGAGTGACCAAAGTGACTCCACCAAAGGCAATAAAAGTAAGACTGTCTCCAAAAAAAAAAAAGTTTATACTATAAAGTAGCCACAAGATGGTACATCTCCAGTTCATTGGAATTTGATGTGATAAGACCCAACACTGGATATGATTGTAGGAAACTATGCCTTATATAAAAGAATCAGACATATTCACAAATGGTAGAATAGCCCATGCATCAGACACATAAATGTTGAGAAGAACAATGAAATAAGTTGGAATATGTTTCATAATTGGTTAAAGTGAGAGAAAATGGAGGGATGTTTTGGGGAAATGCCGCACACCTTTTAGGCAGATAGTCTAAAATGGCACTTTTGTAGAAATCTAATGCAAGCCACATTCGCAATATTAAATTTTCTAATAACCACATAAAGTAAAAAGAAACAAATGAATTTTAGTGATATATTTTATTTAGCCCAATATTTCTAAAATATTATTTCAACATATAAAAAATTATAAGATATTTAGCATTCTTTTATGTACCAAGTCTTTAAAATCTAGTGTTGTATTTTACACGTACAGCACATCCCATTTTGGACTAGCAACATTTCAAGTGCTTTGCAACCTCACATGGTGATCAAACAGTATAGTACATCAAACAGTACAGATCTAAGGTAATTTCCAGTTAAGAGATACAATCATCAAAGTCATTCAGCCAAAAGTTAAGCATTCTTTAGGTTCGTGATTTACATTTATGAATTTTTTTTTTTTTTTGAGACAGTCTCACTTTTTTACCCTCAGTAGAGTGCAGTGGCATAACAACTGACAGCAACCTCAGACTCTTGGGCTTAAGTAATTCTCTTGCCCCCAGCCTCCCAAGTAGCTGGGACTACAGGCACCCATCACAACACACGGCTATTTTTTGTTGTTGTCATTGTTTAGCATGCCCAGGCTGGGTTCAAACACGCCAGCCCCAGTGTATGTGGCTGGCGCCCTGACAACTGAGCTATGAGTGCTGAGCCTAAATTAAGAAAATTTTATCAGAAGATAAAGAAAGTGAAGAGTTCTATTCCTGTGCATGATAAAGTGACTTGCTTTTAGAGATTGTTAGCATCCCAAGAGAGAAAGATGAGGCATAGTTAAATTTAGGATATCATTCATTCATCAGATACTTGAAATATTTTATGAGTGCTGCTGTGGACTCAGAATTGTGCTGAGTATCAGGGTGGATACACAGCTGTGTGAGCAGACATGTTCCTTAAATGTATGGAGTAAACAAACACTAAATTATGATAATAGGTGCTGAAAAGGATTGAATGAGGGTGTTTAACAGGGGTTCTTACCCTACTTAAGAAGCAGGAGGTTGTGCATCAGGAAACCTTCTCAGGAATGACATTTAAGGTGAGGCCTGAAGAATAAGAAGTTAGCTATAAGAAGAGGCAAAACCATTATAGACACAAAGGATGTTGAAGATCTTGTGGTAAAAAGGCACTTAGAACCTTCAGAGAACTGAGAATATAATGTAAGCTGTGGTGTGACAATGAGAATAGCTAATATTTATTGAATGCTTACTAAGTATCATCTAATACTCATAAAATAGGCACTGTTATTATCCCCATTTCACAGGTAAAGAAATTGAGGCACAGAGAGTTTAAGTCTCTGTGCCGAAGCCATATGCAGCAGAACACGCGTTGGATCCTAGTGTCTCTAATGCTAGGATGCATATTGTTAACAGAAGGGGGTTTGGTAAGAGAAAAGGTTAGTGAAGAAGATACAACTTGAAACCATGGTGAAAGTAGGACTTTGGTGTAAAGTGGTAAGGTGGCTTCAGCCATTTCAATTATTACATTTCAATAATGTAAAAAAATCTACAATATTTTGTGGGAGTCTGTTTACAGAAGATAGAAGAAGATAGCAAAAGGATTGCAAAAGGCTCAAAAAATAATTTAGACTTTAAATCACAAAGGGATAGGTGCAAAAAACAAAACAACAATTTAGTGCCTATGGTCCCTGCTACTTGGGAGGCTGAGGCAAGTAGCCTCAGTGATTCAGTGAGGCTAAATCACTTAAGCCCAAGAGTTTAAGGTTGCTGTGAGCTGTGACACGACAGCACTCAACTGAGGGTGACATAGTGAGACTCTGTCTCAAAAAGAAAGAAAACAAATTAATGAGATGGACCATGTTTCATTCATCCTGGTATACATGGTATGCAGCACAGTGCCTGGTAATGTTCTATTCATTACAAATTGCATAAATGGTATGTAGGCCTCAATAAATGTTCCAAAGAATTTTAACCTTCCTCTGTCCTTGTTCTGACTCTCCTATTTAATTTCTAACAACATCCCTATGAAGATACTCTTATCCGCATGAGGCCTGGAAAAACTAAGTAACTTGTCTAAGGTCACCTAGATAACAAGATTAAAACCTGACAAGATTAAATCCAGGTCTCTGACTCAAAACCCTGCTTTATCTTTGCTGGACTAATCCAAGAGTAATGGGTGTCAAAGTCAAAAGTTTCATGTGAGTACAGATGCTGTGAGAACTAATTCAGGGATTCTCAAGTGTTATGTGGAGGAATCACTTATGGGGTTTGTTAAAATGTTAAAACTCCTGAGTTCCATAAAGCCCGAATTCAGTTGGTCTGGGGTGGTGCCTGGAACCCAGTTGGCATTTTCTTTCTTTCTTTGGTTTTTTTGTGACACAGTCTCACTGTGTCACCCTCGGTAGAGTGCTGTGGTGTCACAGCTCACAGCAACCTCAAACTTTAGGGCCTAAGCCATTCTCTTGCCTCAGCCTCCCAAGTAGCTGGAACTACAGGCGCCTCCCTCAATGCCCGGCAATTTTTTATTGCAGTTGTCATTGTTGTTTAGCTGGCCCAGGCTGGGCTTGAACCCACCAGCCTCAGTGTATGTATGTGGCTGGCACTATAACCACTGTGCTATGGGTACCAAGCCCCCAGTTGTCATTTTAATAAGCACCTCATGTGAATTTGATTGAGTTGGTCCTTGGATCCCATGCTGAAAAACACTGTTCTAGCAGGCAGCATCTGTGGCATAGTGGGTAGGGTGCCGGCCCCATATACAAAGGATGGTGGGTTCAAACCCAGCCCCAGCCAAACTGCAACAAAAATAGCCCGGTGTTGTGGCAAGTGCCTGTAGTCCCAGCTACTCGGGAGGCTGAGGCAAGAGAATCCCCTAAACCCAAAAGCTGGAGGTTGCTGTGAACTGTGACATCACATCACTCTACCGAGAGTGACAAAGTGAGATTCTCTCAAAAAAAAAAAAAAGAACCACTGTTCTAGCTCCCTAAGTAATTAAATCTTCTGGTTCTGATATATTCTATCTTGAAAGTGAAAACATAAAGATGAAGGTTTTTTGTCTTATTTTTTTAGAGACAAAGTCTTGCTCTGTTGCCCAAGCTGTAGTGCAGTGGTGTGATCACAGCTCAAATTCCTGCTCTTAAGGGAGCCTCTTGCCTCAGTCTACAAAGGTGTATACCACCACACCCAGATTATTTTTTGTAGAGACATGGTCTGGCTATGATCCCTAGGCTGATCTTAAATTCCTGGCCTCAAGTTGTCCTGTCTTGGGTTCCCAGAGCACTGGGATTGGATTACAGGCATGAGCCATCATGCCTGGCCTCTAGAGATGATGTTTTAAAAATGTAGTTGCTGGCTCAGCGGGCTAAGGCACCAGTCATGTACACCTGAGCTGGCAGGTTTGAATCCAGTCTGGGCCTGCCAAACAACAGTGATGGATGCAACCAAAAAAAAAAAAAAAAAGGCTGGGCATTTTTGCAGGCGCCTATAGTCCCAGCTACTTGGGAGGCAGAGGCAGGAGACTTGCTTGAGCCCAGGAATTGGAGGTTGCTGTGAGCTGTGATGCCACAGCTCTCTATCCAGGGTGACAGCTTGATGCTCTGTCTCCAAAAAAAGAAAATGTAGTTGCTGACTTGATTGATTGATTGTACAGATACCTGCCACAATGCCTGGCTAATTTTTCTATGGTTTAGTAAAGACAGTATCTTGCTCTTGTTCAGGCTTATCTCAACTCCTAAGGTCAAGAGATCCTCCCACCTTGGCCTCCTACTAGAATGCTAAGAATACTGGTGTAAGCCACCATGCCCAGCCAGTTGTTGACTTGAAAGGATCATATAAAAGAGGGAAGGCTGCAAGAAAGTGAGGCAAATGTTCCTGGTCTCAAGAAAGTAGATTCTTTAAGAATTGATTGATGAACTAGACTTCATTTTGGCTTTGGACAGTCCATCATTCAAGTAATCTTCAAGGTGAGGAGAAATGAAAGCTATAAAGTAGTGACATTTAGCACCCTGCTAATAATCGGAGGAAAGCTTTCTAAAGCACTGTGTCCTCCATTTGATTTACCCGCATTGCCTCCTCACTAATCAAACCTGCTCAACCTTTAGCATCATGTTCTCCTAAGGTACTACCTAAAGCCAAGTTACTTTGTTTCTTGCTGTCATAGAGCCACATTCTTAACTTTTGGAGCAATTATTTAGTTTGTAATAATACAATAATTAGAGGGATTACTTGATTAATGCTTTTGTCCTCCATCCATTATCAAGCAAGTTTTATGAGAACAGAGAATGCATATTTTTGCTTTCCTTTATATCCTTAGGATCTAGCCCAGTGCCTAGCATGTAGGCTCTCTATAAATTTGTTGGCTAAATGAATGAATGCATGCTTTGCCTTTGTCCTTTTGAAAGTTGGATAAGGACTGGATTACCAGGCATTCTGATCAAATTAATAGGGAAATTAAGCTAGAGAGGTTTCCTACAAGAATGAGCAACATTCTAAGCTTCATAATAAAGTAATAGACTGGATTTATGTGATAGAACTAATTGAATAATTTCGTGTGTCCAAAAAGGGATGTCTTAGCAGTATAAGTGAGAAAGTCTTGGAGGTTTCCTAAGTCAACAATAAAAGAGAGAGAAGGCTTGGCGCCTGTGGCTCAATGGGCTGAGGTACCAGCCACGTACACCTGAGCTGGCGGGTTCAAATCCAGCCCGGGCCCACCAAACAACAATGGCAGCTGCAACCAAAAAATGGCCAGGCGTTATGGTGGGCGCCTGTAGTCCCAGCTACTTGGGAGGCAGAGGCAGGAGACTCGCTTGAGCCCAGGAATTGGAGGTTGCTGTGAGCTGTGATGCCACAGTACTCTATCCAGGGTAACAGCTTGGGCTCTGTCTAAAAAAAAAAGAGAGAGAGAGAGAAAAGGCAAATATAACGTAAGAGAATCTGAATTTGTGACATTACCTGGGTATAATTTCCCATTCTGACCCTTTTATTTTAAGTTGAAAAGTAGACCAACCAGAGTTTATGCACAGGCATGTAATCTAAGATATAAAATAGCGAGGAAACTTGAAACTGTGCCATTTGAGACATACTTAAAGAACTCAAGGATGTCTACTCTGGAGAAGCAAAGATTGAGGACTATCATCACATGTTTGATAGACTCTCCTTTGGCAAAGGGTAGACTTACCCTGTGTGTCTTTGGGAGGTAAGACCAAAAGTGAGTTAGATATTTTCTAGACAACACATTCCAAGAATGGATCAAGATGTTATCAAGAAGACAAAGTCTGGCTCAGCGCCTGTGGCTCAACGGGCTAAGGCGCCAGCCACGTACACCTGAGCTGGCGGGTTCAAATCCAGCCCAGGCCCCCCAAACAATAATGATGGCTGCAACCAAAAAAATGGCCGGGCGTTGTGGCGGGCACCTGCAGTCCCAGCTACTTGGGAGGCGGAGGCAAGATACTCACTTGAGCCCAGGAATTGGAGGTTGCTGTGAGCTGTGATGCCACAGCACTCTATCCAGGGTGACAGCTTGAGGCTCTGTCTCAAATAAAAAAAAAAAAAAAAGAC
>CAUYON010164428.1:0-21932 GCA_963573935.1 Arctocebus calabarensis | reverse complement strand
TTATAGAACAGATCAATAATTCTTCTAAGATTTTGATAGTTTCATGTCTTAAGTTTAAATCTTTAATCCAGTGAGAGTCTACTTTAGTTGATGGTGAGAGGTGTGAGTCTAGTTTTAGTCTACAGGTCTCCAGCCAGTTCACCCAGCACCATTTGTTAAATAGGGAGACTTTTCCACACTGAATTTTTTTAATTGGCTTGTCAGATCAAGTAATGGTAAGTAGCTGGATTCATCTCTTGGTTCTCTATTCCGTTCCAAACATCTACCTCTCTATTTTTGTGCCAGTACCATGCTGTTTTGATCACTATTGATTTATGGTAGAGTCTGAGGTCTAGTAGTGTGTTTGTTTTTATTTCTGAGTAATGTCATGGCTATTTGATGTGTTTTTCTGATTCCATATAAAATGAAGTATTAGTTTTTCAAGATCTTTAAAATATGACAATGGAATTTTGATAAGAATTGCATTAAAATTATATATTGCTTTGGGTAGTATAGACATTTTAACAATGTTAATTCTTCCTAGCCATGAGCATGGTAAATTTTTCCATTTGTTAATATTTTAATTGTTAATTTGTTTGTTAATATTGTTAATATTTGTTAATATTTTCAGCTATTTATTTTCTTAAAGTTTTATAGTTCTCTTTATAGGGATATTTCATATCCTTTGTTAGGCAAACTCCCAAATATTTCATCTTCTTTGGGGCTACTATGAAAGGAATAGTCTTTGCCTGTTTTTTTGGTTTGGCTATTGTTGGTATATATAAAGGCTACAGCTTTATGGATGTTGATTTTGTAGCCGGAAACATTGCTGTATTACTTGATCACTTCTAAAAGTTTTCTGGTAGAGTCCCGGGTGTTTTCCAGATATGCAATCATAGCATCTGCAAAGAGTGGAAGTTTGATCTCTTCTAACCCTATGTGGATACACTTGATCGCTTTTTCTTCCCTGATTGCAATGGCTAAAACTATCATTACAATGTTGAAGAGCAATGGAGACAATGGGCAACTTTGCCTGGTTCCTGATCTAAGTGGAAATGGTTTCAATTTAACTCTATTCAATACAATATTGCCTGTGGGATTGCTGTAGATGGCTTCTATCAGTTTAAGAAATATCCCTTCTATACCAATTTTTTTAAGTGTTCTGATCATGACGGGATGATGGAGATTGTTAAAAGCTTTTTCTGCATCAATTGAGAGAATCATATGGTCCTTATTTTTTAATTTGTTTATGTACTGAATTACATTTATAGATTTATGTATATTGAACCCATCTTGAGAGTCTGGAATAAAGCCCACTTGATCATGGTGTATAATTTGTTTGATGTATTGTTGGATTCTGTTGGTTAGTATCTTGTTAAATATTTTTGCATCAATATTCATTAGTGATATTGGTCTATAGTTTTCTTTTCTTTTTGGGTCTCTCCCTGGTTTAGGGATCAAGGTGATATTTGCTTTGTAGAATGTGTTGGATACTATTCCTTCTTTTTCTATATTTTTGGAGTAGATTTAGTAATATAAGTACTAGTTCTTCTTTAAAGTTTGGTCGATCCACGAATGGATTAATAAATTGTGTATACCATGGAATAGTATGCATCCTTAAAGAAAGATGGAGACTTTGCCTCTTTCATGTTTACCTGGATGAGGAGCTGGAACATATTCTTCTTAGCAAAGTATCTCAAGAATGGAAGAACAAGTATCCAATGTACTCAGCCCTACTATGAAGCTAATTTATAGCTGTTGTATGAATGGTATAACCCAACTATAACACAAGAATATAGGGAAAGGGGCAAGGGTAGACAGGGGAGAGGGGAGGTTGGGGCAGAGGGAGGGTAATTGGTGGGGCCACACCTACGGTGCATCTTAGAAGGGTACAGGCGAACCTTGCTAAATGCAGAATACAAATGTCTTCATATAATAACAGAGAAATTGCGAGGAAGGCTATGTTAATCAGTTTGACGAAAATAGTTAAGATTGTATATGAAACCCACACATTGTACCCCTTGATTGCACTATTGTACACAGCTATGATTTAATGATAAAGATAATAAAAAAATAAATAAAGGTTTCCTAGAATTGTGACATGAAGCCATCTGGTCCCGGGCTTTTCTTTGTAGAGAGATTTTGTATAGTTGATGATATTTCAGAACTTTCATATAGGCCTGTTCAAAATTTCCACTACATTCTGGCTAAGTTTTGGTAGTTGGCGTGCTTCCAAGTATTGGTCAATTTCCTTCATATTTTCATATTTCTGAGAGCAAAGTTTCTTGTATTATTCGTTAACGTTTTTTTAAATTTGTGAGGGGTCTGTTGTTATTTCGTCTTTACCATCTGATTGATGAAATTAGAGATTTTACTCATTTTTCCCCCTGATTCAATTAGCCAAAAGTTTATCTATTTTATTGACCTCAAAAAACCAACTTTTTGATTTATTGATCTGTTGTATAATTCTTTTGTTTTCAATTTCATTTAATTATGCTCTAATTTTGGTTATTTCTGTTCTTCTGCTGGTTTTGGGGTTGGAATGTTCTTCCTTCTCCAGTTGCTTAAGATGTCCCATTAAGTTGTTAACTTCCTCTCTTTCTGTTTTCTTGAGGAAGGCTTGCAGTACTATAAATTTCCCTCTTAGGACCGCCTTTGCAGTATCCCAGAGGTTCTGATCATTTGTGTCTCCATTGTCATTTTGTTCCAAAAATTTGGTAATTTCTGTCTTAATCTAGTCCATGACCCATCTATCCTTCAGCATAAGGTTATTTAACTTCCATGTTTTTGTATGAGTATGCAGATTCCTGTTGTTATTGAGTTCAACTTTTATTCCATGATGGTCAGAGAAGATGCAAGGAATAATTTCTATTCTTTTGAATTTGCTGAGATTAGACTTGTGACCTAAGATGTGATTGATTTTGGAGTATGTTCCATGGGGTGCCAAGCAGAATGTGTGTTCAATTTTATTAGGATGAAATGTTCTGTAGATGTCTGTTAAATCCAATTGTTGAATGGTTAAGTTTAAATCTAAACTTTCTTTACTTAGCTTCTTTTTGGAGGATCTATCCAACACTACTAAAGGAGTATTAAAATCTCCAAATACTATGGAGCTGGAGGAAATCAAGTTACTCATGTCTATTAGAGTTTTTCTTATAAATTGAGGTGCATTCTGGTGGAGTGCATAAATATTAATAATTGAAATCTCATCATATTGAGTGGTAACTTTAACAAATATGAAATGTCCGTCTTTATCCTTCTTTACTTTGATTGGTTTAAAGGCTATTGTATCTGCAAATAAGATTGCAACATCTGCTTTTTTCTCTTTTCCATTTGCCTGGAATATAGATGACCATCCCTTCACCTTGAGTCTAGATTTATCTTTTAAAGTAAGTTGAGATTCTTGTATCCAGCAGATGTCTGGCCTGAGTTTTTGTATCCAGTCATCAAACCTATGCCTCTTTAGAGGACAATTTAAACCATTTACATTAATTGAAAGTAATGATAAGTCTTTAGAAAGTCCAGTGGACATTTTTAATCCACTTATCCTATTTTAATAAATAGGACATTTATTAATAAATGGACATTTTTAATGGACATAGGGCATTTCTAATCCATTTAATCCTATTTTAATAAATAGTTTCTGGGTGAGTTTACTTTTGTGGTGGAGGTTTGCACAGGTCATTGTGGAGGATAGGTCTGAGAATATACTGGAGAGCTGATTTAGTTATAGCAAATTTCTTCAACATGTGGATGTCATTGAAGTATTTAATTTCTCCTTCATAAATGAAACTCAGTTTAGCTGGCTACAGGATCCTGGGTTGAAAGTTCTTTTGTTTCAGGAGATTAAATGTTGATGACCATTCTCTTCTAGCTTGAAAGGTTTGATCAGAGAGATCTGCAGTTATTCTAATATTCTTCCACTTGTAGGTAATGGATTTCTTACATCTGGCTGCCTTCAGAATTTTCTCCTTCATATTAACTTTAGTGAACTTAATTTTGATGTGCCTGTGCCTCCAGCAGTATCTGGCTGGGAGGAGGGCTCTGGAGGGAGGGCACGGGTCACACAGCCTCCTATGTTTCTGGCCAGATGGGCAGGGCCAGTGCAGAGGCAGAGAGGGTAGGGGAGAAGGGGGTTGTGTGGTCCAAAGTTCCTGGCCCACGCAGGCAGGTGGAGGCCTGGCAGGTTCCTGGCAGAACCCCTGGCTGGTGTGGGTGGCAGGCACTGGCCTGGTGTGGGGGTCCCAGTGGGGTCCCTGGCTACAGCAGGCCAGGCAGTGAGCTAAGGCCCAGAGGAGTCCCTGGCTGCTGCAAGCAGAGGCCTGAGTCCTAGATGGCATGGATCAGAACCACATGGGGGTCCCGGCCGGCAGCAGGCCTTGCCGGGTAGGGCACAGATCGCCCTGGGAGGGAGTCCCAGTGGACCTCCTGGCTGCTGCTGGCTGTGGGTCAATGCCCGAGGGGGTGCCAATTGGGGCTGCATAGGGGTCCCAGTATTGTGGAGTTTCTGGCCGCTGTGGGCGGTGGGCCTGGGGCAAAGATCAGAGCAGGGTGTGAGTCCTGGTGGGTGGCAGGTTGAGGCTGGACGGGGCACAGATCACCCCAGGAGGAAGTCCCAGTGGACTTCCTGGCTGCTGCTGGCAGCAAGTCAAGGCCCGGCAGGGTGCCAATTGGGGCTGTGCAGGGGTCCCAGTGTAGTGGAGTCCCTGGGCACTGAGGGCGCAGGCCTGGGGCATGGATGGGAGCTGGGCAGGGGTCTTGGTGGGTTCGGGCCGAGGCTGGGGAGGGCACAGATCGGCACTGACGGTGAGTACCTGTGGACTTCGGCCTGGCGGGGTGCAAATCACGGAGTATGGAAGTCCCAGCAGAAATCCTGGCTGCTCGTGACATGGGCCAACGACCAGCAGGGGTCCCAATGGGGGTCCCAGCGGAGTTCCTGGCCAGTACAGGCCAAGGCCCAGAGGGGCACGGATCAGAGACACATGGGGGTCTCGGGAAGTATCCCTGGTGTTGGCTGGGACTTGATGGGTCCCCAAGTGTCTTACCTGGCAGACCTGATCCGGCAGATAGGGAGAGTGGACGCTGATCAAGTACTCCTCCCTCAGTTTCAGCAGAGGTCAGGCTTCTGGTGTATCATGTATGGGGGGAAGGGTGTCCTGGAAGTTCAGAATGGTGGAAAACTTTAGTTCAGTTTTTCTGCCTGAAGCTTGCTTTCTGGACATTGCCTCTTGCCTCAGAGGTGACCTATGGCTATCACTTCTTTCTCTCTCAGCTGAGCTCCCAGTCTTCAGCTCAGTTGGGCCCCAAATACATATTCTTTTCAATTGTTTATTTTGTGTTCAACAAAGTAGAAGATAAAACATGTCTCAATAACTTAAAAAAGATTGAAATTATAAAGAGAATACTCTCTGACCACAACAGTGTTAAACTAGAAATAAATAAAGATAGGATGTCTAGGAAAACAATACATACTGGAAATTAGTCAGCACACCTCTAAATAGTACATGGACCAAGGAAGATATCAGGAAATTAGAAATCAATTTGAATGGAATTATGAAAATACAGCATGCCAAAATTTATGTGATGTATCTAAAGCAGTGTTCATATAGAAATTTATAACTTTATACATTTATATTAGATTCAATTAAAAAAATGCCTTAAATTAATCAAAGTTTCATCTTAAGAATTTAGCAAAAAAGGAACAAATCAAATCCAAACCAAAAGCAAGAAAGGAAATAATAAATAAAAGAGCAGAAATAAATGAATACAGTAGAAACAATAGGATGAATTAAGAAAGCCACAAATTAGTTCTTTGGAACTCCTAGGTAGATCAACTGAGAAAAAAGAAGGAAGTCATAAATCACCAATATGAACAATAAGAGTAGGATAATCACATTTCTAACAGACATTAAAATATAATGATATTATGAACAATTTTATTCTATCAAATTCATTAATGTAGATGAAATTGACAAATTAATTGAAAAAATACAACTTAACAAAATTGCCATAACATTAAATAGAAAGCCTGAATAGTCTATACTCTATTAAAGAAAATTGAATTTATTATTAAAAATCTTTGCAAAGGGAAAAAAGCAAGATGGTGTACTAGAGACATCTCCATACCTGCCATTCACGGTGAGACAGGTGTGAGAGGACTCCAGCCACCTCGGGCTGGGATATATTGTCCAGAAACTCCTCTCTGGTGGCACAATGAAGCATAGGGGATGCCCAGAAGCCAATGAGGAGGTCAGGAGTTGCAGAAGACCAGCACAGAAGGCAAGTACCTAGGTATGGGCAGAGGCTATACAGCCCTCCAGTGGAGGACTAGAGACAGGAAAAGGCTATTTGCAGTTTTTTGTTCTTAGACAGGGCTGCTCACTGGAGCTTCTTTGGGAGGGCTTAAGTGAGCACATAAACTTGAACAGGGTAGAGTGGAACTCCTATTGGCTTGGCTACTAGCACAGTGCTACCATTGTGGGAGGGCTGCCCTAGAGAAACAGTTTGCAGAGTCCTAGTGCCTGGCTAGCTTTGGCATGCCTGTTGAGTTTTCATTTCCATCTTTGGGGCGAGGTGAACAGATCCCACACACTAAGGAAAACCACTTTGTTGTCAGGGAGCACTGACTGAAAAGTCAAGACATACCTCCTAAGAAATCTGGCCAGGGCTCCAGGATCCCAATCCTGTGGGGACTGAATGCTAGCAAAATGACCAAGCCTTGATCAAAGGGAAATGAATCAGAAAGACAGGACCTGTCTCATCTCCTTGGCAATTAGATAGTAGCTTCTGGCCCCCATCTTACACAGCAAAACTAGTATGTGTATTCTCCATCTCCTAACACCACAGCGCCACGTGGTGTCCAGGAAATACACACACACACACACACACACACATACACACACATATATATAATTTATATACATTTTTTCATTTTTATCTTCTTTTCAGATTTTTTTCTTTATTTGTTTCCTGCTTTTGTTGTTTCTTGTTTTGTTTTGTTTATTTTGAATGTAGTTTTACATTTTGCATTTTTATTTTCTTCAATAGCAATGGCTACACCATTTCTGGTATGGTTTTTCAGCCTCTTTTATTCTTTGTTTCTTTATTATTGCTCTCATTTGGTAGACATTTTTCTACTTTTTTCCCATTTCTATTCTATTATTATTTGTTAATCAGGCCAAAGCAAAGTTCAAACTCACTACCCCTGGTGTGTGGGGCCAGTGTGCTAACCACTGAGCTTGATGGCCAGCTACTTTTCTCATCTTTCCCACATAAAAATACAATTAAGATAGTGTTTCTTTCTTTATCTTATATAATTTTATTTTCAATTTTTAACCTATTTTCATTATTTTTGTCTTTTATCTGGTCTGCTTCATCCTATGTCATTTTGTATTGTCTTTGTGGGGCATACCCTCCCTCTGAGGCCTGCGATGGGGTGTCAGGATATTTAACAGGCTCAAGGAGGCCTTGAGCTCATGGTCTAGGTCGTTCTTGTAGCTTTAGCCTTTGGAAAGATGCTATTGGTAGTTCCCTACTGTAGTATATTGCTGATTTTTTTCTAAATTTGTTAGAGTGGGCTCTTGCTTTTACCCATGCTGGTAAGGAGCTCCTGACCTTGAGGAATTCACACAGCATAGTTGCCCAGTGTCTTGAAATTGCAGGTATTAGTCAAAGCACCCTACCAAACACCACCATTTCTCCTCTCTCTCTCTTTCTATCCTTCTTCTCTCCTTTTTCTCAATTGCCCCCCCTTTTCCTTTATGTTTTTCTTTCATTATTCCCTTCTGATACTTTACCCTTCTATTCCTTTTGACTTCATACCAAAAAGCCCGTGAAAACCTAAGCACAGAGACAAGGTAATTTAAAATGAAGGAAATAATGAGAAAAAAAAGCAGTGGAAGTAAGTGAAGAAGAAGAAAACACACATAAGGAGGAGTGAATAGAAGACTTCTGACAACAGGAAAAACCAGAACACAGCAATCCTTACGAAGGCATCATGAGGTAGCTACTATAGAGGATTCCATTTATTAAAAAAAAAAATGGGAATGAACAGAAAGGAAATTTAAAATATGGAAGGCAGGGTGGTGACTGTGGCTCAAGAAGTAGGGCACCAATGGCAAAAACAATGAAGAAAATTGATGATAAAGTAGAAAATAATCAAAAGGAAATCCAAAAACAGACCCAAATAATGGACAAAGGGTAGGAAGAACATGGAAACTATATGATGGACTTTGAGGAATTGAAGGAGTCAATCAGAAAACTTAAAGATGCAGTGGAAAGTATCAGTAATAGATTAGACAATGGAGAAGAAAAAATATCAGATGTATAGGATAAAATTCTTGTGCTAACATGAGCAGTTAAAGAGGCAGAAAAGAAGAGATAGAAAGAAGAGTGGTCACTCAGAAAATGATGGGACTTTACAAGCATTCAAACGTATGAATTATAGGCATCCCTATAGGAGAAAAAGAATGACCAGAAGGAGTAGAAGCCCTATTGTAGAATATGATCAGTGAAAAATTTTCAAGCATCACCACAGATTCTGACACACTCCTTTTAGCGGGATATTGAACCCCAGGTCATCCCAATACAAACAGATAATCTCCAAAGACACATTGTAATGAACTTGTTAAAAGTCAAGATGAAAGAGAACATTCTGCAAGTAGCCAGGAGTAAGTGCCCATTGACCTACAGGGTCAGATCCATCAGGGTGTCAGGAGAATTTTCAGCTTTAACTTTCCAAGTCAGAAAAAGTATGGTCACCTCCCTTTAACATTCTTAAACAAGACAATTTCCAGTCCAGAATTCTGTATCCTGTTAAACTAAGCCCCAAATTCAATGGAGAAATAAAATATTTTACTGATATAAAAATATTGAGCAAGTATGCCATAAGACCAGCTCTAGAGAAAATACTTAAACCTATTATCCACACTGACCATCATCAGGAGAGTAAACACCCAGAAAATAATGGACGAAACCTAGCTTCCACAATGGCACAAAGGATAAAAATAAGTGACAAACTTTCAGAAAATAACATGATAGAACTCCACCACACTTATCACTTCTCTAAATAAATGTAAATGGCTTGGATTCCCACTAAAGTGGCACAGGCTGGCCATTGGGATAACAAGCACAAGCCATTTGTATGCTATCTCCAGGAAACAAACCTAACCTCAAAGGACAAACAAGACTCAGGGTGAAGAGGTAGAAAACAATATTTCAGGTGAATTGAAATCAGGAGAAAAAAGAAGTCATAATCTTATTTTAATATACAAGTGGATTTAAAGTAACTAAAGTTAAGAAAGGCAAAAATGGTCAATTCATATTAATAAAACGACCAATACGACAAGGGACAGTTCAGTTCTAAATATTTATGCACCTAACTTCAATGCTCCCAGATTTATCAATGCTCTTTTTAAAGAAACAGACTTTAAGTGGTCTGAGGAATACGATAGCTTATAACACCATAGTAGCTGGGGTCTTTTCTTTCTCTCTTTTTTTTTTTAATGGGCATTCATTAAAGTTACAAAGAACTGGATTACACTGATTGCATTCATTAGATATCTCTTATAACTGTGTCCTGTCCCCAAGAAGTGTGTCAAACCCCATGACCCCCCACCCCTCCTACCTTCTTCCCTTTCTCTGCAAGCCTCTTTCCCCACCTTCCCCATGTACTACATCATCAATTGTCCTTATATCAGAATTGAGTACATAGGATTCATGTTCCACCATTCTTGTGATGCTTTGTTAAAAATAATGTGTTCCACTTCCACCCAGGTTAATACAAAAGATATAAAGTCTCCATCTTGTTTAATGGCTGAATAGTATTCCATAGTATACACATACCACAGCTTGTTAATCCATTCCTGGGTGGGCATTTAGGCTGTTTCCACATTTTGGCAATTGTAAATGGAGCTGCAAATAACAGTCTAGTGCAAATGTCCTTATAATGAAAGGATTTTTTTCCTTCTGGGTAGATGCCCAGTAATGGGATTCCAGGATCAAATGGGAGATCTACTTTGAGTTCTTTGAGGATTCTCCTTACTTCCTTCCAAAAAGGTTGTATTAGTTTGCAGTCCCACCAGCAGTGTACAAGTGTTCCCTTGTCTCCACATCTACCCCAGCATCTGCAGTTTTGAGATTTTGTGATATAGGCTGTTCTCACTGGGGTTAGGTAATATCTCAGTGTGGTTTTGATTTGCATTTCTCTGATAATTATGGATGATGAGCATTTTTTCATATGCTTGTTAGCTATTCATGTATCTTCTTTGGATGATACTTCTTCTATTCATTTCTCTTGCTCAGTGATATAAAGGATTGTTGACTCTTTATATGTTGATTAACTTGAGTTCCTTATAGATTATAGTTATCAACCTTTTGTCCAATTCATAATATGCAAATATCCTTTCCTATTTTGTAGGTTGTCAGTTTGCTTTTGTTGTCTCCTTAGCTATACAGAGCTATTCATAATAGCTTAGCTTTTATTTAAGTCTCATTTGTTTATTTTTGTTGTTGTTGCAATTGCCACAGCAGTCTTGTTCATGAAGTCTTTCCCAAGGATGATATATTCAACTGTTTTCCTCACACTTTCATTGAGGATTTTTATTGCTTCATGCCTTAGATTTATATATTTCATCCATCTTGAATCAGTTTTTGTGAGTGGAGAAAGGTGTGGGTCCAGTTTCAGTCTTTTACATGTGGATATCCAGTTCTCCCAGCACCATTTATTAAATAGTGATTCTTTACCCCAGTGTATGATCTTGATTGGTTTACCAAAGGTTAGGTGGCTGGGACATGTTAGTTTCATCTCCTGGTATTCTATTCTGCTCCAGGTGTCAGTGTCTGTATTTTTATGCCAGTACCATGCTGTTTTGATCCCTACTGCCTTGTAGTATAGCCAAAGTATGGTAGGCTGATAACCCTGGCTTTGTTTTTAAGACTAAGAATGGCCTTAGCTATATGGGTTTTTTCGAACTCCATACAAAACAAAAAATTATTTATTTCAAGTATTAAAAGTATGATGATTCTTAAAATAATGGTGATGACATTGAATCTGTAGATTGCTTTGGGAAGTGTGAGCATTTTAAAAATATTGATTCTTAAAAAAAAAAAAAGGTGATTCTTCCTAGCCATAAACATGGTATGTTCTTCCATTTCTTAAAATCTTCTGGTATTTTTTTCTTAGGGTTTCAAAATTTTCATTATAGAGGTCCTTCACCTTTTTTGTTAGGTGTAGTCCTAGGTATTTCATTTTCTTTGAAGCTACTTTGAAGGGGATTGTGTCCTTAATTAGCTTCTCATCCTGGCTGTTATTGGTGTATACAAAGTCTACTGACTTGTTGACATTGATTTTATATCCTGAGACATTATATTTTTTGATAACTTCCAGGAGTCATGTGGTTGAATTTTTGGGGTTCTCTAAGTATAAGATAATATTGTAAGCATGGAGGGAGAGTTTGACCTCCTCTGCTCCCATTTGTATGCCCTTTGTTTCCTTTTCATGCCTGATTGTATTTGCTAGAACTTCTAGCACTATGTTGAATAGTAATAGTGATAGAGGACAACCTTGTGTGGCTCCCTTTCAAAGTTGAAAAGCTTTCAGTTTTATGTGATTCAATAAAATATTAGCTTGGGGGGTTGTCATAAATGGCTTTGATCAGTTTGAGAAATGTATCAGCTATGCCTATGTTCTTCAGGACTTTAATTAAAACAAGATGTTGAGTTTTATTGAATGCATTTTCTGCGTCTATTAAGGGGTTGTATGGCGTTTATTTTGCTTCTGTTGATATAGTGACTTATGTTTATGGATTTGCATATGTTAAACCAGTCTTATGTCCCTGGGATAAAAATTACTTGATTATGATGTATGACTTTTTAAATGAGAAACTGTAGTATATTGACTAGAATTTTGTTCAGAATTTTTGCATCTATATTCATTGGTGAAATTGATCCAAAGTTCTTCTTTTTAGTTGGGTTTTAGTATCAGGGTTATGTTTGCTTTATAGAACATGTCGGAGAAGACTCATTCAATTTTTTGGAATATTTTCTGTAGTATAGATATAAGCTCTCCTTTCAAGGTTTGATAGAATTCTGATGTGAAGCCATCTGGACCAGGGAATTCTTTTGTTGGGAATTTTTTTTATTGTTTTTTTTTTTTTTATCTCAGTGCTTAAAATAGGTATATTTAAGAGATCGATTTCTTCTTGGTTAAGACTAGGGAGAGGGTGTGATTCAAAATATTGATCGATTTCCTTCACATTGTCATATTTCTGGGGATACCACTTCTTGTAGTATTCAGAAATAATCACATGTATCTATGTGGCATCTGTTGTTATTTCCCCTTTATCATTTCTGATGGAGGTTACTAGAGATTTTAGTTTTCTGTGTCTAGTTAGTCTGGCCAAGAGTTTATCCATTTTATTTATTTTTTCATAAAACCAACTACTTATTTCGTTAATTTTGTGAATGATTCTTTTGTTTTCAATTTCATTAATCTCTGATTTAATTTTGGATATTTCTTTTCTTCTGTTGGGTTTAAGATTGGATTGTTCTTTCTTTTTCCAATTCCATAAGATAGTTTGTGTGTGAGTTCGTTGATGCACTCTCTTTCTGTTTTTCAGATGTAGGCATCTAAAACAATAAATTTTCCTCTCAGGACTGCTTTTGCTGTATTCCACAGGTTTTGGTAGCTTGTATCTTCATTGTTGTTATGCTCAAGGAAATTAATGATTTCCTATTTTATCTCTTCCTGCTCCCAACTTGCATTCAGCATAAAGTTGTTCAATTTCCATGCCTTCGTGTGGGGTTGAACATTTTTGTTAGAATTGAGTTCCATCTTTAAGGCCTTGTGGTCTGAGAAGATACAAGGTAAAATGTCAATTCTTTTAATTCTGTTGAAGTTTGTTTTTAGTCCTAGGATATGATGAATTTTAAAGAATGTTCCATGGGCTAATGAGAAGAACATATATTGTTTACCTTTGGGATGGAGTGTTCCATACAGGTCTATCAAGCACAGTTGTTCTAGGGTCTCATTTAAGTTCTTTATAACTTTGTTTAATTTCTGTTTAGAGGATCTTTTGAGCTCTGTAAGAGGATTGTTATAGTCCCCTGCTGTTATGGTGTTATGGGATATCATATTGCTCAGGCTAATTAAGGTCTGTTTCAAGAATCGAGGAGCATTTAAGTTGGGTGCATAAATATTTAGAATTGAAATGTCTTCTTGTTATATTGTTCCCTTGACCAATATGGAGTGTCCATCCTTGTCTTTTTTGATTTTAGTTGCTTTAAATCCACTTGTATTTGAAAATAAGATTGCAACCCTTCTTTTCTTTTGAAATTCATTTGCATGAAAAATTGTCTTCCATCCCTTAACCCCGATTTTTACTTTGTTCTTTGAGTCTAGGTGTGTTTCATGCAGACAGTAAATGGATGGCTGTTTTTTTTTTTTTGTTGTTGTTGTTGTTTGTTTGTTTTTGACTGGGGCTGTGTTTGAACCCACAACCTCCTGCATATGGGGCTGGCACCCTACTCCTTTGAGCCACAGGCACTGCCCTGGCTTCTACTTTTTTTATCCAATCAGCCAATCTATGCCTCTTCAGTGGGAATTCCAGCCTTTAACATTTGTTGAGATAATTGATAAGTGTGGTGGCATTGTATTCATCTTATTTTATGAAAGTCCATTGCTTAGTTTTATCTTTGCACCATAGTGTAAGCTAAGACTTGTCCTTTAGTTTCTGGGTGCTTACTTTGCTGGTCATCTATGGTTCTGAAGGGAGTGCATCAGCATATTTGGTGATATTTGGGAAATTTTCATTTACTATATTCTCTAGTGTGGCTTCTATTCCTCTGGGGGCATTCTTCTTCTTCTGACATACCTATAACTCATATGTTTTGAATGCTTAGTGAAGTCCCATAATTATGTCAGTGAACATTCTGGTTTCTCTCTCTTTATTTCTGTCTCTTTAACTGAGTTATCTCAAGAGCTTTATGCTCTATCTCCAAGATTCTTTCTTCTGCATGATCTCATCTGTTATTGATACTTTCTGCTGCATCTTTAATACTGATGCTTTCTACTGCATCCCTAATTGCATGGTTCAATTCCTTAAGCTCTGCTATATCCTTTCTATATACTTCATATTGTTTATCTCTTATTTGATGTTGTTTTTGAATTTCCTTTTCATTATTTTCCACTTTCTCAGCAATTTTCTTCATTGTTTTTATCATCCATATTTTAAATTCCTCTCTGTCATCTAATATTTCTTTATAGGTGGAATCCTCTGCAGTAGCTACCTCATTGTCCCCCAGGGGGTGGGTTTTCTCTGGTCTGGTTTTACATGTTGCCAGGTTTTTCTGCTGTTTGTTCCTCATGAGTGTTTTCTTTTTAATCTGTTTTCTTGACCTACATTTTCCTTTCATTTTTCTTTCTCTTTAAGTTACCATTCCTCTGACTTAAGGTTTTGATGTTCCCTTTTGGTACAGGACTAAAAGGTTGAGAAGATTGAAGAGCAAGAAGTCATTAGAGATTTTAAAAAAGAAAAAAAAAAGAAACAAAAGGGGGTTACTAAAAGTGAAGACTGACAAAAGGAAAACAGGTGCAAAAGGCAGAGACAGGAATAATAGAGGTATATAGTAGGTTACTTTGACCCACATCAAAAAGAACTCAATATCTGGGGGTGTTTTGTTGGGTGGTTCCCTTGAGGTTTGGAGCTCTTTGCCAGCCTAGCAGACACAGTAGCCCTCCTCCACCAAATAGAGAAACAAAACAAAAATACTATAAATCAAAACAAACAAAATAATCTTAGAGAATAAAAGTGGTGGTAAAAACAACAAAACAAACAAATAATCTTAGAGAATAAAAGTGGTGGTAAAAACAACAGTGGCAGAAATACTAGCAGAAATGAAGTTATTATTATTAAAACAGGCAATAATGAAAAATTATACTTACCCAAGAAAAATTATGAAAAAATTAAAAGAAAAATCTAAGTGGCAAAAGTTGAATAAAGAAAAAAGAAAGAAAGAAAGAAAACAAAACAAACACAAAGCAATATATAAACTTATATATCTTAATGAATAGTTTCTCTGCAACAGGTGATCTTCTGGGATATGAGATGCTAATTACAATGCTGATACAGCTGTATAAGATGGAGATTTAAAGGCCTCTGCTGAGTTCTTTGTCCTCAAACCGCACAGGGTTGAAGCCTGAATCTCTCCCTAACCCACTAATAGATAAGCCTTGAATTTTCAAAACTGTGACCATTGGCTAAGCAGACACTTTCCCAGGAAAGCATGTGTAACTGGGATCTCTCTTGAAGTGGCTTTTTGCTTATCAAGTGTGCGTCTACTGGGACTTGTTCTATGACCCTGAGGGCCACAGCTACAAGGCAGCCCTCCCACTGCTGAACAATGAAAACTCTGCTCCACTTCCACATCTTAGTTCTGGCCTAAGGGTATTGTTGAAAGTCACTTGATCACTTGCCCAAGGTCTCCCAGCATGGACCTTGCTCTGTGACCCTGAGGGCCAAGACTGCAGGTCAGCTCTCCCACAATGGCTGTGTGCAGGCTGCAGCTAAACAATAAAAGCTTTGTTCTAACCAGGCAGCTCAGTCCTGGTCTCTAGGCACTGCTCAAAGTCACTGGCTCACTTGCCCCAATTCTCCCCAGGTAACTCAACTGAGTGCTCAAGTTAAAAAAAAAAAAAAAAAAAAGTCCTGCAAGGAAGGCCTTCCCTGTCTGCAAACTCTCTCTGCTACTGTAGCTGCAGGTGCTGCAGCCACCATGACCTCAGACTGAATGAAACCACTTGCCACCTCTCCACTGCTTTCAGGTCCAGAAGTCTCCTGCTACCTCCCTACATCCCCAAAGGGATGTTTAATGGCAGAGCCCACAAGCCAGAGGTGCCTGGAGTCTTGCCTCCTAACTCTCACTGTGCCCGGTAGTAAAGACACTGTTTCTCAATCACCATCTTGATCTGCTCCTCAATAGCTGGGGACGTTAACACCCCTTCGGTTGCACTGAACAATATGTTCTAAACATAAACTAAACAAAGATACAAGGGACTTAAAGGTGATATTAGAATAATTGGACTTAATAGACATATATAGAATACAACATTAAAAGTTAGGAAATATATGTTCTTCTCGTTAGCCTGTAGAATATACTCCTAAATAGACTGTATCCTAAGACACAAATCAAACCTCAACAAAATTAAAACAATTGAAACTATACCTTATGTCTTTTCAGACCACAAGGAAATAAAGGGGAATGGGAACTCAATTCTAGTAAAATTTTCATCCTGGGTGGTGCCTCTGGCTCAAAGAAGTCAGGTGCTGGCCCCATATACCAGAGGTGGTGTGTTCAAACCTGGCTCTGGCCAAAAACTGCAATAATAATAACAAAATAAAATAAAATAAATTAAAATATTCATCCCCACACTAACACATAGAATCTAAATGACCTATGTGAAAATGACATTTGGCTTGAGGAAGAGATAAAGGAGGAAATAATTAACATGAAAACACAACCTACTAAAATTTGTTCAACACTGCACACGTAGTCCAAAGAGGGAAATTTATTGCATTATATCCCCACTTTCAATAAACAATAAGAGAGCATATCAACAATCAATTGAATCATCTTAAACAAAATGGAAAAGGAAGAGCTATCTAATCCCAAACTAGTAGTAGAAAAGAAATAACCAAAATTAAATCATAAATAAATGAAATTGAAAAGAATAATTCAGAAAATTAATGAAACGAAAATTTTGTTCTTCAAAAGATAAATAAAATTGATAAACCTATGGCCAGATTAATGACAAAAAGAACAGTAAAATCTCTAATAAACTCTATCAGAAACAAATAATGGGAAATAAAAACAGATACCACAGAGATACAAGAGATCACCTCTGACTATTACAAGAAACCCTATGTCTATAAATTTTATAATGTGGAGGAAATGGACAATAACACCATCTGGAATAACACCATCTCCCTAGACTCAAACAGGAAGAAATAGATCTCTTGAACAGAGCAATATCAAGCACCAAAATTGAAGAAACAATAAAAAAGCTCCCAACAGCAAACAGCTCTGGACCAGATGGCTTCACATCATATTTCCTTCAAACTTTCCAAGAAGAGGTTGTACCTATACTGCAGAACCCATTCCAAAACATTGTGGAAGGAACTTTCCCCAACACATTATACGCAGCAAAAATCAATCTGATAGCAAAACTAGGAAAGTACTCAACTAAAAATGAGACCTATATTCATTGATGTATATTGATGCAAAAATAATAAAGTTTTAGCTAATAGATTACACTACACATTAAAAAAAATGTGTTCATGATCAAGTAGGCTTTAGCTCAGGGATGCAAGGCTGGGTTAACATATGCAAATCCATAAATGTAATTTACCATATCAATATAAGAAAAAACAGTGACCATATGATTATCTCAATAGTCACAGAAAAAGCATTCGATAAAATTCAGCATTCTTTTCTAACAAGAACTCTTATGAAAATAGGCTTAGGTGACACATTTCTTAGTCTGTTTGAAGCCATCTTCAAACCCACAGCTAATATCATACTGAATGGAGCAAAATTGAATGACTTTCCACTTAGAACTGGTACCAGTCAAGGATGGCTTCTATCATCACTTCTGTTCAACAAAATGTTGGATATTCTAGCCATACATTCAGGCAAAAGAAGGATATAAAGGGCCTGCAAATAGGGGCAGAGAGGTCAAACTCTCTCTCTTTCCAAATGATAGGATCTTATATTTAGAAAATCCCAGAGACTTAGCCACAAGACTTCTGGAAGTGGTCAATAAATACAGTAATATTTCAGGGTACAATGTCAATGTTCGCAAAAAGTCTTTACCTATGTCAATAACAGGCAAGTTGAGTAGCAAATCAATGGCATAATTCCCTTCACAGTAGCTTCAAAGAAAATGAAATCCCTAGGAATATACCTAACAAAAGAGGTGAAGGATCTTTACAAAGAGAATTGTGAAACCCTAAGAAAAGAAATAGCAGAAGACATTAACAAATAGAACATATCATGTTCTTGACTGTGAAGAATCAACACTAATAAAATGTCTATACTACCCAAAGCAATCTAAGGATTCAATGCAATCTCCATTAAAAGATTTAAAAATAGTTCTTCATTTTGTATGGGACCAGAAAAAACCCTGTGTAGCCAAGTCAATTCTTAGTAATAAAAACAAAGCCAGAGGCATCACTCACCAGACTTTAGGTTATATTATAAGTCTACACTGATCAAAATAGTGTGGTATTGACCACAAAATAGAGAAATAGGCATATGAAAGTGAATAGAAAACCAAGAGATGAAACCAGTCTCTCATAGTCATCATATCTTTGATAAACCAAACAAAAACATACACTGGGGAAAATAATCCCTATTCAATAAATGGTGCTGGGATAACAGTATAACCATATGTTAAAACTGGATCTGCACCTTTCATGACTTATAAAAATTGACTCGAGATGGATAAAAGATTTAAATTTAATACATGATTTGATGAAAATCCTAGACATTAGTCATCAAAATTCTTCCCCCCCAACTGAATTAGTCTCTTTTTATTGTCTTGGTAATTTCTTCCACAGTTACTACTTTCATTGTAGGTGATGAAATGTGTTAAGGCCCTACTTCAAGTGTTGGCACTGTTGTGAGTATGGTCTCTACCTTTACTACAACTCAGAATTCAAACTTTTGATTCCTGTATAAAGGAGACTCCAGTCTCAGGAGTAGTGTCCCCTGTGGAATTTATCTGATGACAGTCTTATGCTTTCTAGTAGTGTTCTACAACCAGTTTCTAACTTCTTCAGGAACACTATAGGATGGATTTAATGTAAACATGTATTAAACTAAAAGGCATTCTCTCGAATGAGTTTAAATGCATTTTATTCTTAGACAAACTACATGACATGTTTTTCCTTAAAACAATGTCTCCACTCCAAATAAATCACAGTCAAAATAAATGAAGAGTTCAAGATGACATCAGTCGTGTTTGTCTTAAGTCCTGGTGTTGTGTGGATGACAAGCAGCAGCCAGTTATGATGACAGGAGATTGATCCAAAGTAATTGCCAAATTTGTTAACACTTTTCCATTGCTAAACCATCCTTAAATAAAATCATATATGAAGTCACACCATCCTCATGGTAGTACAGGAGAGCAACCATGCCATCTGGATTCATGGTTTCACCAATAAAGAACTTGTAGTTTTTTAAATTAGCCAGGATGTGCTTGATTTATTCTGCTACCCCTGTCATAAAAGGTTTTACTCTTTCTGGTCTCTGTTCTTCAAGTTTGCCTTTGATTGACTTCATTTAATATTTGATGTACTTCTTGTATGCTTCTTTTGTGAAGTTGGTTTCCTTCAAATGATGGTTCATGACAATATCAACACTGGTGATTATTGTGCTTTCGGTACCTTCACCCTCAGGGCCATCAGTGGAAGCATTTCTACCAATGATGGAGTCATCAATATTACCCTCTGCCTTACTGACCATCTTCCCCTCCACCTCCAGGCACAGGCTGTACCTGATCTCTTGAATCTTGTAAATGTCAGAGAACATCTCATCGTGGCTGATGATTTCCTGGTAGATAATCATGATGGCAGCTGAAGGGAGATGGTGTTGGTGCTAGCTTTGCAGGAGCCTGGAGCTCTGAGCAAGCTTGGTGGAGCTGGAGTAGCACTCATGAGGGAGGAGATGGAAAAGCGTCATCAAAATTCTTGATGTTGTTGGACTAGGGAAAGATTTCATGAGGAAGACTTTGGTGACAAACACAACAAAAGAAATTGAAAAATGAGACTTAAGTAAACTGAAAAGTTTCTACACACAACAAAGCAAATAGACAACCTTCAATATGGGAAAAGATATTTCTGTGTTGTGAATCTGACAAAGGGTTGATAAGTAGAATATATGTAGAACTCAAATTAATCAACAAAAAAGAGTAAACAATCCCATCTATCACTAGGTAGGAGACATAGACAGAACTTTCTATGAGGAAGATAAATGAATGACCAACAATCATATGAAAACACGCTTATCATCCCTGATCATCAGAGAAATGTAAATAAAAGCCTCCCTGAGATATCACCTAACCCCAGTAAGAATACTCTACATTACAAAGACCCAGAGTTGCAGATGGTAGCACACATGTGGAGAGAAGGGAGCACTTGTTGGTGGGACTGCAAACTGATACAGCTTCTTTGGAAAGAAGTATGGAGAATTCTCAAAGAACACAAAATAGACCTCCCATTTGATTCTGCAATCCCATTACTAATTATCTACCTAGAAGAAAAAAAGATTTTATCATAAGGACATTTGCACTAGAATGTTCATCACAGTTGAGCTCACAACTTCCAAGGTGTGGAAACAACATAAATACCCACCAAACCAGGAATCAATTAATAAGCTGTGGTATATGTATAAAATGGAATATTATCCAGCCTTTAGAAAGATGGAGACTTTACATCTTTTGTATTAACATTGATGGAGTTGAAGCACATTTTCCTTAGTACAGTATCAGAAGAATAGGAAAAGGAAATAGCCAATGTATTCAATACTAACATGAAACTAGTTGATGATCTAATACACATCCACAGAAGGGAAATATTTGATTCATTTTAATTGGGGGAAGGAGAGGAATAGGAGTTCTCCCACTTAATGAGCACAATGTAAGAGTACATGGCACTTTTCTTGGGTGTGTAATACAACCCCAAGAGGGATGCTATCTAACAAATACAGACATTGTAACCTAGTTGTTTGTACCTCAAATTAACTTGAAATTAAAAAACATATTTTCACAAAGAAAATTTCATATCTTATCTCTTGTGAATTCTATCAAATATTTAAGGAATAAATAATACTAACCTTTGTAAAAGCTTTCAGAGGGTAGGAGATTAAGGACAATTTCCCATTACATTTTATTAGGGTAGTAAAACCCTATTACCTAAAACTGAGAAAGACATTTTAAAAAGTAAGAGGAAAAGAAAGATAAGGAGGAGGAGAAGTAAGGAAGTATGGGAGGGTTAAAATGAAGGGAGGGGGGAAGGAAGGGAGAGAGAAAAGAAAGGGGAAAGGGTGTGATGTAAGGAGGAAGACAGGAACAGAAATTATAGATCACTGTAATTCATGAACATAGATGCACAAATCCTTAACAAAATATTAGCAAATCAAATCTAGTAATATACACAACAGCAAGATGCCATGATCAAGTGGGATTATCCTAGGAATACAAGGTTGTATTTACATTTCAAAATTAATTTATGTAATTCATCATGTTGATAGGATGAGAAAAAACAAAAAAATCATTTTAATAGATGCAGAGAAAGCATTTGAAAAAAAACTCAAGACAAATTTATAATTAAAATTCCTTAGGAAAATGGGAATAGGAGGTAATTTTCTCAAGATGAGTAAGGATATAACTGGAAAATTACTATTAACATTACTCATAATGATGAAATATCAAAGACTTCCCTCCTAATGTCAGAAATAAAATAAGGGTTCCCACTCTCACTACTTCCATTCAGTATTGTACTTGAGATCCTACTCATTGTAATAGCACAGGCCAAAAAAGGCATAAACTTCAAAAAAAAAAAAAAAGAAAGAAAGAAAGAAACCCTCACTATTTGCAGATGACATGAATGTTTACATAGAAAATCCTAAATCTATCAAAACAAACGACCCGTAGGTGCGATCCCACCAATGGGTTGTTTGTTTTTATAGATTTAGGATTTTCTATGTAAACATTCATGTCATCTGCAAATAGTGAGGGTTTCATCTTAGCAGGGTAATGGTGAAACTTATTAAATGTAGAGTATCAATGTCTTTATATAGTGATCAAGAAAATGCCATGAAGGCTATCTCTAACAGTATGATCAAAATATTTCTGACTGTATATGAAGCACATTCTGCCCTATGATTGCACCAATGTA
>CAUYON010164427.1:0-22645 GCA_963573935.1 Arctocebus calabarensis | reverse complement strand
AAGAGACTCGCTTGAGCCCAGGAATTGGAGATTGCTGTGAGCTGTGATGCCACAACACTCTATCCAGGGTGACAGCTTGAGGCTCTGTCTCAAAAAAAACAAAACAAACCAACCAACCCATGTACCCTAGCTCTCCACCCTAACATTAGCTACTTTCACTGAATATAGAACTCTTCAATCACAAACAGCGTGGTACAATTTATTGAATTTAATTGCAATTCCAAAGTCACTATGACATAAAAGGGGAAATAACAGCAGTTACTCTCATAAGTAACTTTATACATAGTATCTCATTTATTACTTACTACAATTTTGAGTAGAACTGCCACTGTTGCCAGCTGAGAAAAAACACTAAGAGGTTAAATTAGCAAGCCCAAGGTCATACATGGCAGAGGCTATGGTGTTTGAACCCAGACTGCCCTGGCACCAAAGTATTTTACTCTGGAATACTACTTACTCATGTTTCTTTTAAATAATAGAACAATAATAGAATTTATTTTCCATATTAAGACTCTTTTCGGAAGTAATAATACCAAGACAACTAAGACTCAGAAAACATCTTAAATATTTAGTGCTAAAGTTTAAACATGTATTACTAAGGCTAAAACAGAGAGGAAAAGAAAGACATTACAATCAGTTTTCTCTAGGCTGGGGAAAACTCACAATAAATAAAACCAAGAAAGAAAAGCTAACACCTGATTGATATTAAGAAGACTGCACTTATAGAATCCCAGGCCTGACTGTTTTTCTTTTCCTTTTTTTGGTGCGTATATGTGTGTTTGTTTTGTGTCCATTAAAAATAACCAAAACAGGTGTTTCCACTATAACTTTGTAAAGTACATATGAACAAGTATAGACAAGTATGTGAACAAGCAGAAAGTTCTCTCAAGTCACATCCAAGAATGGTATGGTGAATTTACAACTTTCCTTATTCCAGCAGTTCTCAACCTGTGGGTTGCGACTCAGAGGAACTGTATTAAAGGGCCGATCCTTAGAAAGGTTGAGAACGACTGCCTTATTCTTTGTTTTAGCATGGTATTAATTAAATTAGCTAACAAAGTAGATTTATTAATGTCATATATATTTTCTTTCTTTCTTTTTTTTTTTTTTTTTTTGAGACAGTCTCACTCTGTCACCCTGGAAGTGAGTGCTGTGGCATCATCATAGCCCACAGCTACTTCAAACTCTTGGGCTCAAGTGATCCTTCTATCTCAGTTTCCCAAATAACTGGAACTATAGGCACCCGCCCAATGCCCAGCTACTTTTTCTATTTTTAGTAGAGACGGGGTCTCACTCTTGGTCAGGCTAGTCTTAAACTCCTGAGCTCAAGCAATTCACCTGCCCTGGCCTCCTAGAGTGCTAGGATTATCGGCATGAGCCACCACGTCTGACTGACATCATGTATTTCTTTAGTTTACTTACCACATGTTAATAGTAAAAGTTGAAGACTAGCTTTAAATTACGGGAATGTGGCTTAAACATTTATGTCAGCAAAATTATCTGTAGGTTTATCATTAGACATCTTCACATTTACAAAATTTAAATGATTTTAAATATTTGCACTAAGAATTTACCCAAATGGTTATAAAACACTACAAAAATTGACATCAAATCTTTTTTTTTTTTTTTTTTGAGACAGAGCCTCAAGCTCTCACCCTGGATAGAGTGCTGTAACATCACAGCTCACAGCAACCTCCAACTTCTGAGCTCGAGCGAGTCTCCTTCCTCCACCTCCCAAGTAGCTGGGACTACTAGCGCCTGCCACAACGCCCGGCCATTTTTTGGTTGCAGCCATTGTTGTTTGGCGGGCCCGGGCTGGATTCGAACCCACCAGCTCAGGTGTACATGGCTGGCGCCTAAGCCTGTTGAGCCGCAGGCGCCGAGCCGACATTAAATCTTTAAACATGAGGGTTTTATAATCCGATGTTTTCTTTTTTTTTTTTTAAGACAAGAGCCTCAAGCTCTCACCCTGAATAGAGTGTCATGGCATCACAGCTCACAGCAACCTCCAATTCCTGGGCTCAAGTAAGTCTCCTGCCTCTGCCTCCCAAGTAGCTGGGACAACAGGCGCCTGACACAACACCCGGCCATTTTTTTTGGTTGCAGCCACCATTGTTGTTTGGGGAGCTCGAGCTGGATTTGAACCCGCCAGCTCTGGTGTACGTGGCTGGTGCCTTAGCCTGTTGAGCCACAGGCGCCGAGCCTATAATCCGATGTTATTTCAAAAATCCTTTTACCTAGATCAAAAGATGTTTATTAAAAAAGCAAACCATAAATGTAAAAATCAAAAAAATGTTATAAAATGATATTTTTGTAACGATGAAAAATATTTATCAAAGCAAATATTTATCAAAAATATTTATCATAGCAAATTCCCTGAGTGCAACTCAAATAATAGAAATAAAATTCAAAAGTTTACATACGTACTACTTCAATCTTTACTACTCAAATAACATTCAATTTTTCAGAAATACATATTACATGTCAAGGTTCTTTTAATGTAATCGTGTCTTACTTAGTTCCCCATGGATGGGTAAACGTTAGAAATCTTACCTTGTGTTGTTCAATGGCATCTATCCACTGCTGTCTGTGATCTGGATCCTGTGCACGAAGATACCAAACACTATCATTTACACTAATATCAAATCGACATTCATCAAAATCATGAGGCTGTGGAGAAAAAGTAGAAAATCAAAAGAAAAGCTAATTATAGACTTAGAAGTATTATTCCCCACAAGCAAAACATCTACTCAAATAACCTGTTTGAAGATGTCTTAGATAAGAGAGAAGATAGGCATAGTTACCAAAACCCAAATTTCATTCACTACTCTTACAAATGAGTTGACACATAAACCATAAACATCTCAAAAACACAAACCTAACATTTTGTGTCAAATTCTTTGCGCTAGCTTAACTAGTGAGAATGCCAATGAATGCATAATTTTTTTTACTTTTTTAATTAAATCATAACTGTATACACTACTGCATTTATGGGGTACAATGTACTGATTTTATATACAATTTGGAATGCTTACATCAAACTGGTTAACATGGCCTTACCCTCACTTACTTGTGTTAAGACATTTTTTTAAAAGGCCAAGAAAAGTTTTAGGAAAAATACTTACTACTTTTTTCTTACTCCATTACTCGAAAGTAAACACTGAATGTTGAGTAGTTACGTTTCATTAAATTTGATAAAATATTCTTAATAAAATAGTATTAACATTTCCTTTGTATCTAAAAATAACTTTTAGGCTTTTTTATGTCTTTGACAGTTACAGCCAAGAAGCTTCCAATGAAAAGCAAAAATAAAATGAATTATCACATAATGCCTATGTGAAATACCTAAAGAAACTCTGCACCAAGGTGTAAACATCTAGTGAATATGTCAACTTTTGATTTAGTACTTTTAATTCTTCATAATACATAAATGTTTTATACCCTTTTTTTCCCTCTAATGAATGAATTCAAATATGGCAAGATCATATCACATTTACCATCTCTTCTTCCAGATAGAAGGAGTCTATCAATTTCCACTCTGTGACCAATCTTAGCCTTGGAGGAGAAAGAATTTTCTCTCATCAATGTAACAATAAAGCATGCTGAACAGAATCTACATCTTGTATTTGTTTATTGTTTGTTCTCTTATTCTTTAAAAAAAAAAAAATCAATCTTTTATCTTCTTATCAATTTATTTAGCAAAAGCAACATAAAGTATAATAACCTCACAATGTTCTTTAGCCTAGGAAACAATTTCTCTTTTAAGATTAAGACAAGAAATCATGGTTCTGACTAGCTAAAGGATACAAGTTAAACATTTCCTGAATCACTAAGTCCTGGGTTATCACAGGACTATAAAGGGAGGTAGAACACGCTGCAAAGAGCAAAAGGGAAAAATAAGATAATGTAGATCTGCTTCAGTAATTATGAATAGAGAAAAACATAAAAGACAACATTTAATATTCATAAAGAAAATACATACATTTGTTACATATATAAATTTATTTGAATACAAAACATTCAGAAATCTGAAGAATAAAGTCTACTCGTTATTGAGAACAGCTTCTTGGATGAAACAAAACATATATACCTATCTGTAAAACTAAGTAAACAAGATGATCAGTAGCCGTACGGTTTTTAGACTTTTATTTCATGATCATTCTATTAATATTATTTCTAGCCAATCTTCCTAAAAATGATTTATATTTTGTATTTTGTTCAATATCTTCACTAAAGCCCTAGAAAAATAAAAGTAAATAACACACACAGTTCATAATTTTTGATTTTTTTTCCACCAAATACTTTTCCTATGCACATAGGGAGTCATTTCTACCATCAAAATATACAGTCCATCCACATAAAAGAGAGAAACACCAGTTGTCAAGTGATATATTATTTAACCGAGTTTTTCTGTGCTTCTTTAAATTTTGGAATTGAGGCAAGCCCCTCACTGGTCTCACCCTAGTCTTGGTGCTGACAGGTAATTATTAGAAAGAAACAAACCTGGGATTAAGGCTGAGGTTAGATGTAAATTAGATTTAAAAAAATTAAAGAGGTGGTAGATATAAGACAGGACCTAAGAGGAAAAAAGACAAAAAGTTAAGAAAAGCTAAGGCAACAAGTGATGAAAAGCAAGCTAACAAAGGTAAGAACAAAGAAATAGAGTTGAAAAGGACGCCAGAACCAGCAATAAAAAGCAAGCTAGACTAAAAAAGCCATGGGCATGCTAAATACATTTGATAAAAACACAAAATGAAAGAAATGCAACAGAAGACCAGGTAGGTAAAGTAAATATGTTAATTGGTATTTTCAAAGATGGGAATGTAACAAATCAACAGAAAACCATATCATATCCAGGAAAATCAGACACAGAAAGATCAACACAAATACGTATCTGTAAAGTTATGTTATTTCAAGAATAAAGGAAATGCTATAGAATAATATTTCTTAAGCTTTTTGCACTATAAGAACCCACTCCCCAGAAATGAAATATTAAAGAATAAGATTTTGTCTGGTATAATTTTGGGGGGCTGTGAAACACTGTACTACCTAAGATTTTACTCCTCAAGAATCAGTGTCACTGCTACTAAAAATGCATGGTACAGAATAAAGACATCTACAAAAGAGTGGGCTTCATACTTTGTTACGTCAACATTTATTGTTAAGGACAAAAAAACTTTCAAACGGTGAAATGAATACATGGCATTTATTTATATTCACGATGTATCAAGATAACCATATTGGAACAAAAGGGACATACATACGAGGGCAGACAATTAAGTTCGTGGAACTCATCCTAGAAAAGTGCTACATATCACATAAACCATTTCCTTTGGGAAGCTATGAGCCAGCTATGTGCCGATACCAGCACCTAGTCCACCCTTCAAAGCAATTTTGGAACTCTTTTTCTGAAGTGGCCACCAGCGCTGTCATTTATGAGATCTGACAATTATGTTCATAGCACCTGTGGCTCAGTAAGTAGGGCGCCGGGCCCCATATACCGAGGGTGGTGGGTTCAAGCCCGGCCCTGGCCGAACTGCAAGATAATTATGTTCATAAATACATCCTAGAAACAGTGCCTTAAAGGGTGAACTAGGCTCTGGCATTGGTCCATAGTTTCCCGAGGAGAATACTTCAAAGGTGACTGTAGTGATATTTAGCAATGAGGTATGTAACACTTTGCAAACTTAATTGTCTGACTTTGTACTTAAACTTCAAAGAAATGTCAAAAGTAGCTGAACTATTTATGTAACTGCCAAAAAGTATAGTAGAACCTCGGTAAGCTGGCCACCCAAGGGACTGTAACAAGTTAAGTCACATATGGAGGTGGTCAACATAACAAACTATAGGTAGGTTTACTGTACTATGTACATGTACTTTACTTGCATAGTTTTTTTAATCTTCTTCATACATGTACATGTGTTCATTTCGTTTCCACTTTTTGCCTTCACAAAATTAAAGAGGCTTAAAATTTAATAACAATGTTTAAGATAAAGACTAGAAACAAAAACCATGTAAAGAATGAACAAAGATAAATACAATCGGAAAAGAAGTCAGATGATTGCTGCAACAAAATATTGAGCAATAATAATAATGCAAAAACAAGTAACATTCACATTGTCATAAAACAGTATGTCTACCATAGAATGCTGTGACTCTGAGGTTCCATATGGAGTCATCAGTTAACCTTTTTTTTCCCAACGTCTCAAAAAATAGAGAATATTTTTATAAGTAAAAATAGAAAATAATTTCAAAAAATAGATCATGCCAAATCTTATAGACAATATAAAAAGAAATACTTCAAAATCATTCTATTTCATCTGCATATACCTGATATTGGAAAAAATGTATTATTATAAAGGAAAATTACAAGCATACTTCAACTTATAAATGAGGATGCAATATCCTAAACAACATATTAACAAGTTGAATTAAAAATTATTGTTCAAATAATATACTTTGGTCAAAATTAAATCCAATTTATGTGAGAATTAGTCACTATTTTTTTTCTTTCCCTCACCCCTCCCTCTATCTCTTTTTCTGCCCTCCCCCCACCATATCATTAATTGTCATTAATTGTCTTCATATCAAAGTTGAATACATGGGATTCATACTTCTCCATTCCTGTGATGCTTCACTAAGAATGTGTTTCACCTCCCTCCAGGTTAATACAAATGCTGCAAAATCTCCATTCTTTTTAATGGCTGAATAGTATCCCACAGTATACATATACCACACTTTGCCAATCCATTGCTAGGTTGAGAGGCATTTAGGATTGTAAACTGAGCTGCAATAAACAGTCTAGTACAAGTGTCTTTATAATAAAAGATTTTTTTTCCCCTTTTGGATAGATGCCCAGTAATGGGATAGCACGATCAAATGGGACATCTAGGTTGAGTTCTTTGAGATTTCTCTTTACTTCCTCCCAAAAAGGTTGTATTACTTTGCAGTCCCACCAGGAATGTAAAAGTGTTCCTTTCTCTCCACACCCACGCCAGCATCTGCAGTTTTGAGATTTTGTGATATGGACCATTCTCCCTGGGGTTAGGTGATATCTCAGGGTGGTTTTAATTTGCACATCTCTAATAATTAGGGATGATGAGCATTTTCTCATATGTTTGCTAGCCATTAGTCTATCTTCTTCAGACAAGGTTTTGTTCATCTCTCTTCCCCCTTGACATATGGGATTGTTGGCTTTTTTTCAAGTGGATTAATTTATGTTCTCTATAGATCCTAGTTATTAAGCTTTTGTCTGATTCAAAATATGCACATATCCTTTCCCATTGGGTAGGTTGTCTATTTGCTTTGGTTGTTGTCTCCTTAGCTATATAGAAGCTTTTCAGTTTAATTAAACATCATTTGTTTATTTTTGTTGTTGTTCCAATTGCCACAGCAGTCTTCTTCATAAAGTCTTTCCTCAGTCCAATATCTTCCAGTGTTTTTCCTATGCTTTCTTTGAGAATTTTATCGTCTCATGCCTTAAATTTAAGTCCTTTATCCATCTTGAATCAATTTTTGTGAGTGGAGAAAGGTTTGGGTCCAGTTTCAGACTTTTACATGTGGATATCCAGTTCTCCTAGCATTGTTTATTGAAAAGGGGTTTTTTTTCCCCCAGTGTACGTTCTTGTTTGGTTTACGTGGTTGTTAAGTTGTTGGTTTCATTTCCTGGTTTTCTATTCGATTCCAAATGTCTGTGTCTCTATTTTTGTGCCACTATCATGCTATCTTGACCACTGTGGCCTTGCAGCACAGCCCAAAATCTGGTAGGGTGATGCCCTGGGCTTTGTTTTTATTACTAAGAACTACCTTAGCTATATGGGTTTTTTTCTGGTTCTATACAAAACATAGAATCATTTTTTTCCAAGTCTTGAAAATAGGATGTTGGTATTTTAATAGGGATGGTGTTGAATAGGTAAATTGCTCTGGGAAGTATAAACATTTTAACAATGTTGATTCTTCCCAGCCATGAGCATATGTTCTTCCATTTGTTAATATCCTCTGCTATTTCCTTTCTTAGGGTTTCATAATTTTCTTTATAGAGGTCCTTCACCTCTTTTGTTAGATATATTCCTAGGTATTTCGTTTTCTTTGGGGCTATGGTGAAGGAAGTTGTGTCCTTAATTAGCCTCTCATCTTGGCTGTTATTGGCGTATACAAAGGCAGCTGACTTGGGGACACTGATTTTATATCCTGAGACATTACTGTATTTTTTCATGACTTCCAAGAGTCTTGTGGTTAAATCTTTG
The DNA here is from genome assembly GCA_963573935.1 of Arctocebus calabarensis. NCBI lineage: Eukaryota > Metazoa > Chordata > Mammalia > Primates > Lorisidae > Arctocebus > Arctocebus calabarensis. Next base: position 14,399 of record CAUYON010164427.1, on the reverse strand, counting down.
GAGTTCTCGAAGTATAAGATCATATCATCTGCAAAGAGAGAGAGTTTGACTGCCTTTGCTTCCATTTGGATGCCCTTTATTTTCTTGTCTTGCCTAATTGTATTGGCTAGAACTTCCAGCACTATGTTGAATAGTAATGGTGACAGAGGACAACCTTGTCTGGTTCCAGTTCTAAGTGGAAAAGCTTCCGTTTAACTCCATTCAGTAAAATATTAGCTGTGGGTTTGTCATAGATAGTTTCAATCAGTTTCACAAATGTGCCACCTATGCCTAAACTCCTCAGTGTTCTAATTAGAAAAGGATGCTGGATTTTATTAAATGCTTCTTCTGCCTCTATTGAGAGGATAATATAGGCTTTGTTTTTGCTTCTGTTGATATGGTGAATAACATTTGTAGATTTACATGTATTAAACCAGCCTTGCATACCTGGGATGAAACCTACTTGATCATGATGTATGACTTTTTGATGATAAGCTGTAATCTACTGGCTAGGATTTTGTTAAGAATTTTTGTATCTATATTCATTAGTGAAATTGGTTTAAGCAGATATGCACAGGTTTTATATACTTAATCAAAACATAATGATACATACAGTATTATACAAAATCAACACATTTATTGTTTTCTCATGGTTTAATCATTCTTTCTGAAAAAAGATTCAATCTTGGTGTGTATCTTATTCTTCTTACAAATGTAAGTGGAGAAAGCACTCTCAATGCTAGTTAAACCACTCAGCACACCTGGGCATTGTTCTGCAGCCAATGACACCAACTGCATTATCAGATGTCTGACATCCTCTTCTTTTGGAGTCTCTGCAATTTCTGTATCATCCACTTCATCAGCTACTTCATGCACTTTTATGCTGATTTATACTTCAGCCAATATCCCTTGGAAAATTGCTTATGGGTCAGGTTCAGTACAATTTGCAACCTCATCATCCACTGCAACAAAACCCTCAAAATCTACTCCTTTGAATTCTGCAATGGGAGATGGACTTCTCTTCTGTTTCTGGCTGAACTTTATTCCATGCAGAACTGATCCGGAGGACAGCACTGAGAGTGTTAACTGATGCAGCGGCAGAAGTTGCTTCCACATGTGGACCATGGGTTTGTATTTTAGTAATGAACCACTACAGGAGCTGGGCTTGGTAGAGCCTTTTAAATGTTTTGGTGGTATCTCGATAAAGAGGTTGAATTTCTGAGTTTGTGTTTGGAGGCAAAACTTTCAGTGTCACATTTGTGAAATGATTCACTTGTGGGTGACCAGGACAGTTGTCTACCATCAGTAGAACAAACTGTTTCTTCATTTCTTGGTTGATACCCCTCATCCACTCCTCAAATAGGGCACCAGTCATCCATGTGAATTTGTTTTATCTCCAAGTGAAGAGAAGGTCTTTCAGGCTTAAGGTTCTTGAATGCATTTGGTTTTGCTGATTTACTGATCACAAGGGCTTTAGTTTCTCTCCAGATGAGTTGGTGCTAAACAGAACCTTAAAACATTTTTGGAAAGTCTTCAACTCTTACATCTGTCAGCCTTCACCATGAGGCTCCTGTCAGGAATCACTCTTGAAAAAGAGTTCATATTCATCAGCATTAAAGACATCATCATCTTTGAAGCCTCTAGTAAAGTCAGGGAGTTTTCTGATGAACTCTTCCACAACTTTTATTGGAATTTCATTGGATTTACGACATAAGAACTTCTGGGAGATCTCATGTGGCAACTGAAATTTTTCCAGTCACTTGATGCTTGGAAATCCGCCACCCTGAATCTTTGCAAATTTTTTAGCAGCTTCTTGGATCACTGGCCCAAAGATCAGGGTATTAACTGCACTCTTTTGTTTGAACCAGCTTAATGTGGCTTCAATGACTTCATTTAGGGAAGTTTTCCTTCTTTTAGGTATCCACTTTCCTTACCTTATCTCTCCAAGTACTCATATTTACATTTTTGCATGTTGCTAACTGTGCCTTGCTAACACCGAAATATTCTACCATCTCTCTCTAGCTGCTGCCTTCCGGAAAATGTAGAAGATTAACCTTTCCCTTTCAATGTCAGCTCTTGAGTTCCTTCCTTCATATCTCAATTAACTGTATAATTTTTCAGTAATTGTAAAAATCTCCCATGGCATGTGATAAACAATAGGACATTAGGCCTAATCAAACACATAGTAATAATAAAACATAAAAGAACTTGTACTAAAGAAAAAATAATACATGGGGGCAAAGACCATATCTTCTACCCTTGGTATAGAGTAGACTCAATTGGTCAAGTTACAGAGGGTAAATTAATACTGTGTGTCACTACCCTAGTGGTCAAGATACAACTTATAAAGGTGATCAATATATAGAGATTAGTCTTCCATTGAGTACATGTAGTGTAAGTCCAGCCTATGAAAATTAGGTCAACTTAAGAGGGTGGTCAATTATGGAGGTTCTCTTGTAGCTGTACTATGTTACAGTGTCGCCAGCAGTCTATCAAAGACTAGTTACTACCCATCCTTGCTTGGGTTTACTTCTGGACTGCACTTTGTTCAACTAACCTATACATCTATTATCACTCCAACACCACCATGTTAATTATTGCTGCTTAGTTAATCAGTCTTGATAAAGATCTATTGAACTTACAGCTCTCTAAGGTTCTATTAAAAACAAAAACAAAGTATGTATTGTTAAGAATAATTTCTTTTCATGTATAGTCAAAATTTTGACTATTTTCTGTCATATCCATCTGTCCTCTCATTCTGTAAATGTTTTTATTTCAGAAATCATTCTTTTCAGTTTTAAAATTCCCATTTTTAAAAATATTTTTGTTTTCTCTGCTGAAATTGACTATTTTTTCATTCACCATAACCATATTTTCTTTTACTTCACTGACAGTAACTGTAATAGTTGCTTTAAAATCCTTTCTAGACAAGTCTTCACATCTGGTTCACCTTGAGTTTGACACCTATTCAGGTCTTTTCCCTTGAGAATGTGATACAATATTCTGGCTTTTTCATGTTAAGTAATTTTGGGTTGATGCTAGACATCATGACTATTAGGTTGTGAACTCTGGATTGTTATAATACCCTGAAAAATACCGTTTCTGGTTTAGCTGGCAATTCATTCATTTAGACTCAAATCATAAATGCTATCATGTGAAAGACTTCTTTCAATCCAGCCTACTCAACAGTTGCCCTTAAGTCAGGTAAAGACTCAGGGTGAGTTTTTTGTTTGTTTGTTTGTTTGTTTGAGACAGAGCCTCAAGCTCTCACCCTGGGTAGAGTGCTGTAGCATTACAGCTCACAGCAACCTCCAACTTCTGGGCTCAAGTGAGTCTCCTTCCTCCACCTCCCAAGTACCTGGGACTTCAGGCACCCGCCACAACGCCCGGCCATTTTTTGGTTGCAGCCATCATTGTTGTTTGGTGGGCCTGGGCAGGATTCGAACCGCCAGCTCAGGTGTACGTGGCTGGCGCCTTAGCCACTTGAGCCACAGGCACTGAGCCTAGGCTGAGTTTTAAACTCAGAGTTTGAGGTTCCCCTTCTCTGGCTATTTCTAGATTATCTCTCCACCATCTAGGTTCCTATTCTTGGTTCTGTACAACTGAAAAGATAGCAGGTTTTCTTTAAGGGAATTTTAGTTCCCCCACATCTCTGCCACAGTGGACAGTGACTCAGATCACAGTTCAGACTGCTTTCAGTCTGCCATGCATGCGTGGTTCAAAAGTTAACCAGAGAATTGGGTCGATATGATTTTGAGTTCCTCTTCTCTGGCTCTCTCCTTTTTAAGTTCTCACCTCATTTTCCAGCAGCCCTGGTTGTACCAGCTAACTTACCCAGATTCTGCTAATCAGAAAAATGGTTGGCTAGTTTTTCTGTTGAAGTTACAGATATCTAGAGCCAACACCAAAATGGAAATTTGATGCTTATTCTATCCTAATAGCAGGATATCTGAAAATTTTCAAATATCTGGCCAAACACATGTAAAGGTCAAAAAGTTACAATTACCCTAAGTCTAGCATCGAACTCCTTTTTATAAACAGTCAGTATTAAAATTTCTTCGTCCAACAAGAAAACAGTTAAATAAATCCTATTAAAGTTCAAACAACACCAGTCAATCAGCACTCTAAAGTCTAAGCAATAGAAATTGCTAACTTAAGGAAAAAAAAAAATTTGACTTGGCACCTGTGGCTCAACGGGCTAAGGCATCAGCCACGTATACCTGAGCTGGCGGGTTCGAATCCAGCCCGGGCCCGCCAAACAACAATGACAGCTGCAACCAAAAAGTGGCCTGGCATTGTGGCAGGCACCTGTAGTCCCAGCTACTTGGGAGGCAGAGATAAGAGACTCACTTGAGCCCAGGAACTGGAGGTTGCTATGAGTAGTGATGCCATAGTACTCTATCCAGGGTGACAGCTTGAGACTCTGTCTCAAAAAAAAAAAAAAAAATTTATTTAGAAGGTATCAGGCAGCTCGCATTACTAAGAAATACAGAGAATTGAGACAAGAAAATGGAAAGGAGCCAGGGGAGACTAGGCAACAAAATCCCTGCTAAGACTGCACCACAGGTACCATTTGTATGGACAGGGCTGCTTCTACTTTTGGACCCTGTAAGCCACGGTTGGCACTGTTGCTAATGGAAACTAGGTGCTGCTGGTGCAAACACTATCAGAAGAAAAACTTCCTGTCCCTTCTTCTTTGGATGGTCCTGTTCCAGAATCAAAGTAAGCCTGGAGAGGGAAACAAAAGGATATAGGAGTGGAAAAGGACAGTATAACAGAAGTCTAATTGGCCAAGCCTAATTTATATGTCTATAAGCTAACTAAGTGGAATTGACAAGTTGGGAGATAGTGAGAAGGGAGAGGAAATTGAGTATTTTTGATCACAAGCATGCTACTAGTTAACCTATTACCTCTCCTAAATCAACCCTCCTACACTGTTTCTGTGCTATTGGGACCAGGATGCTGCAAACCTGTATGTCTCCTTTGTTAGGTTCTGCTAATATTGGGGACTAGATGGAGATTAGAAGCTGGGAAGAAGACAGAACTTGTGCTTTTCTGTTTGCATACTCTTTCCATCGGCATCTGCCCAGCAAAAGTCCTTAGCCTGCCAATGGCAGTGAGTTCTACCCTTTAGCCTCTTTTAAAACTCCCTGAACCAGCTTCATCTAGCTACCATAGAGACACCAATACCAGCTATGGAAAGGGACTCCACAACATTCTCTTTCCAGATTACTGAGATATTAGTAACACTGGGTATAACACCTGTTCTGGATGTAAGATAAAGTTGGAGAAAGCATCTCTTCTAAGCTTTTGAGATAACAGATGAATAGAGCCTCTCTCCATATGAGCCTCTCATTTCCAAAGAGACCCCTTCTTAGTTCTAGAAGTACTCATTAGCGAGGCAGCTCTTTCAACTCAGAGGTTTAAGCCTCATTCTAGGAGGCTCCTGAGGTAATGGTGCAAGTACCAGTGGACAGCACCTTTTCTTTATTGTTGTCAGTCACAACTCTACAGGGATCTGCTTTCAAACTTCAGGATCTGATAATCCAACTTCTTCTGTTTGTTCCTCTAGTCTAAGAAATAGAAGCCGATTACTGCAGTTATTATCTCTGTTCATTACTCAGTTTTTTTGTATTCTTTCGCTTCTGCCTTGACTGCTTCATAATTTCCTATATTAAATACTTTTTGCTCAAATACCTAATGTGGTTTCTAGATCTCTGACTGATAAAATAATCAGTCAAGTACTTGCTTCAGCAGCACATATACTAAAATTGGAACGATACAGAGAAGGTTAGCATGGCCCCTGCGCAAGGATGACATGCAAATTCGTGAAGCGTTCCATATTTTTGCAGCAAAAAAAAAAAATAATCAATCAAAAAATGCCGAATATGGACTTTATAACAGATTATATCACCTTTTTAAAAAATAAATAAGTTATAAAGTATCTGTACAATGTGACCTAATCATGCTGTTGTTTCAATAGCACTTTGGTTTGTACCTATAGATGCATATGTAATTAAAGTCTATCTACCCCACTACAGATTGTAAGTCCAAGAGAATAAGGACACTACTTTCTGTGCTAAGAATAATATAGACTGAAAAATCCAAGAGAATAAAGACACTATTTTCTATGCAAAGTATAATCTAAGTGCTAGCATAGTAACTGACATTACAAAAGATTTATTTACTGAATGTTGAGAATAAAATTCAGAAAACTAATGTCCACATGAAAACATTCATATAAATGTACATAGCAGCTTTATTTGTAATAGTCCCAAATTGGAAACAATCAAACACCCTTCAACTGGTAAATGTCTAAATCCATGTGATATACAGACTGAATACTAGTTAGCAATAAGAAAAAACAAATCGTTGATATACTCAATAACTTGGTAAATCTCAAGCAAATTATGCTAAGTATAAATAAGCCAGTACCAAAAGACTTCATATTATGATTCCATTGCTATAAAATCCTCAAGATAATAAAATTATAGAACTGGAGAACAGATTAGTGGTTTCCTGTGGTTAGGGATCGAACACCAGGCTTGAAGGGGAAAGCATGAGCTACCTGTAAGATGATAAAACTTCTGTAATTTGATCACAATGGTGTTTTAAGAATCTAAGTCATAAAAATGCATAAAACTATACACACATACAAATACATATAAAAAAGGTAAAATGTTAAGTAAGGTTCATGAGTTATAATAATGTCAATTTCCTGGTTTTGATATTTTACTACAGCTCTATAAAGTCAAACCATAGATGGAAACTGGATGAAAATACATAGAACCCCCATATTCTTTTTTGCAACTAAAAATATATAATTATTTCAAAATTTTAAGAAAGTTTTTAAGTGAAAATTTTGAAAATTCAATAAAATGTAAAATGTGGTTGTTTCTTAGTGTTGAAATTAAAAGTGGTTTTCTCCATTAGACTTTTCTATATTTTTTAAGTGTTTGATAATGGACAGACATTACTTTTACCAGAAAAAAAAAGTTAATGTTAGAGGATAGAGCAAGAAGGTGAAATAGGACTCTCCAGGGATTATCCTCCTGTAGAAATATTAATTTGAAAAACTATCCATGCAAGAAAATATCTTCAGAACACCTAAGAAAATCAAGTGAAAGATCACAGTACTTGGTTACAGCATGATAATAAGAAAAGATGCATTGAAGAGGGTAGAGAAAATAAGTTTTCCTTACATAGTCATGCCGCACCAGACTAACCCCAATGCAACAGAGTATGTAGTGAGATACCATCTACTTGAAGGAAAAAAGAGAAGGAAGTAAGTGTTGGACCTTTCCTTGGTCCCCAACACCAGGACTGCCATAGTAAAATCTAGCACTGTGAAGACTCCCATTGTCCCTGAATCTACCTGGTACTAACAGATTAAGTCTCTGAGCTACCTCAGCCCTAGGTGGAAATGTGTAGCCTCTGCAAAATGGATCCAATCTCTGGTTTGTACCAATACTGGCTTACTACAACAGCCTGGGGTTTTGGTCAAAGCTCAGCAACAGGCCTTAGCAACCATGTGCTTCAGATGCAACCAGTGCTGTGCCAATCGTTATGGCCAGAGAAGTCCAGCCTGTTGCTGTGCCCTTGGCAGCGGGGTACAACGACTGTGACAGTCACAGGCTTAGGCATCACAGCAAATGACCTGCCCAGAATCTGCAGACAGGCTTACTATTGAAAAGGGTTCCCAGAAAAGCCAGAATTCAAAAACAGAAGTAAATACCTATTTCTTCAATAAACAGACATAGATATTTAACCATGATGATCAAGATCAGGGAAAGATGGCATCACCAAATGGACAAAACAGAGTGCCAGTGACTCATTCCTAAGGAGATTGACTGCCTAACAAAACCTTCAAAGTTGCTTTTTAAAGGAAACTCAGGGGACTTCAAGAAAATAAACAGAAACAGTGAACAAAATAAGGAAAATTATAAGTGACCAGAATGAGAAACTAAACAAAGACACTGAAATAATGATTAAAAAAAAAAAAGTCAATAGAAAACAGATAATCTGATCTTTTGCTTATGGGGCAGTTGTTCAAACTGATAGAGTTGAAAAACACAATGAAAAGAAATAAAAAATGGAACAGAGAGTATCAGTAACAGAACAGACCAAACATAAGAAGGAATCTGTGACCTTGAAGGAAGGTTATCTGAAAATATATGGTCAGGAGAAAAAAGAAGAATTAAAAGGAAGGCCGGGCGCGGTGGCTCACACCTGTAAACCTAGCACTATGAGAGGCTGAGGCAGGTGGATTACCTGAGTTCAGGGGTTTGAGACCAGCCTGAGCAAGAGCAAGACCCTGTCTCTAGAAATAGCTGGGCATTGTAGTGAGCGCTATAGTCCTGGCTACTCAGGAGGCTGAGGCAAGAGAAACGCTTGAGCCCAGGAGTTTGAGGTTGCTGAGACCTGTCGTCATACCATGGCACTCTATCAAGGGTGACAAAGTGAGACTCTGCCTCCAAAAAAAAAAAAGAAAAAGAAAGAAAGAAAGCTTACAGAATTTATGATAGCATTAAAAGAGAAAATTTTCAAAGCTGTCTGAGTTCAAGAGGGAGTAGAGAAAGACAAAGGACTGGAACAATCATTTAAAGAAACAATAGCAAAAATCTTCCCCAAAATGAAGATGTTAATATCTAGGTAAAGGAAAGCCAAAAGTCATCAATCAGATTCAATCCAAATAAGACTACCCCAAGACATTACAATCAAATTGTCAAGGAATAGATAAAGAGAGGGTCTTCAAAGTAGCAACAGAAAAGAAACAAATAACATATAAAGGAGTTCCAATACATTTATCAACAGACTTTTCAGCAAAAATATTATAAACCAGGAAGGAGATGATTTATTCAAAGTGCTGGGGGTGGGAGCTGCCAAATAAGAATACTATATCCAGCAAAAACTGTCCTTCAGAAATGAAGGAGGTATAAAATTTTCCCAGACAAACAAAAGCTGAGGAACATCATCACCACTACCCTTATGTTATAGGAATTGTTAAAAGGAGTCAAACTGAAAAAAAGAACGCTAATGAGTAACACGAAAACATCTGAAAGTATAAAACTCACTGATAAAATTAAGAATACATGCCAATTTAGAAAATTCTAATACTGAAATATTTTATTGTAAAGAAAGTATATATCCTTAGGATAAAGGTTTAAAAACTAGTAAAGATAACTACAATAATTTGTTAAGTGATATGCAATATAAAATGATATAAACTGTGACACCAAAATTACAAAATGTGGAGGAAGGAGTAAAACAAAAGCATAGAGTATTTTGTGATCAAAGTTAAGTTATTGTCAGCTTAAAATAATCTGTATAATTTTGTTTTTTGTAAGCCTCATGGTAACCACAAAGCAAAAATGTATAATAAATACAAAAAAAAACCAAACCCCAAAACACCAGCAAGGGATCATAGCATACTATTAGAGATAACCACTTAACCACAAAGTAAGATAGGAAGAAAGGATCTACAGAACCAGAAAACCATTAACAAAATGGTAGTAATCTCACTTATTAATAATTATCTTAAAAGTAAACTGATAAAATCCTCCAACCAAAAGACCAAATGACTAAGTAGATTAAAAACCAAGACCCAAGAGACTCATGTCACTTTTAAGGATACACATACACTAAAAGTAAAGAGATGGAAAAAGATATTCCATGCATATAGAAATCAAAAGAGCAGGTATAGCTATACTTATTTCAGATAAAGTAGACTTTAATGAGACAATGAATTATATATTGATAAGGGCTCAAATCAGCATGAGGATGAAACAATTGTAAATATATATTCACCCAACAATGAAGTACCTAAATATATAAAACAAATATTAACAGATCTGAAAGGAGAGAAAAACTGCAATGAAAAAATAAAAGACTTCACATCACACTTTCACCAACAGATCATCCAGACAGAAAATCAAAAAGGAAACAACAGAGTTAAAGTATACCCTGAACAAAACTGACCAAATAGACAATATGCAGAACATTTCATTCAACAGCTGCAGAGTATACACTCTTCTCAACTACATATAAAACATTCTTAAGGATAGATCATTTGTTAGGCTACAAAACAAGTTAACAAATGTAAGATGACTTAAATTATATAAGTACCTTTTCTGACAAGAGCATAAAACTAGAAATCAATAACATGGGGAGTTTTGGATTCACAAATACATAGAAATTAAGCAAAGATGAATTTAAAAATTTTGAGACAAAAGAAAATTAAACACAACATATTAAAACCTATGGGACACAGTAAAAGCAGTTCTAAAAGGAACGTGTATAGCAATAAGCACTTATATCAAAAAAGTAGGAAGATCACCAACAACTTATGACTTATATAATTTAAGTAATATATAATTCATCTTACATTTGTTAACTTGTTTTGCACCTAACGCTGTACCTCAAGGAACTAGAAAAACAAGAACTAAGCACAAAATTAATAAAAGTAAATCATATGTCCTCAGAGGTGGTGTTAAACAATTTTGTCATTGTGTGAAAATCATAGAGTATACTTAAACCCCTAGATGGTATGGCTTACCACATACCTAGGCTATATAGCATGACCTATTGCTCCTAGGCTACTAACCTGTAGAGCATGTTACTGTATTAAATCCTGTAGGTAATCGTAATAAAATAGTATTAGCATATCTAAACAACATGAAGCAGAGAAAAGGTAATGCCTAGTACTATGACCCTAAGATATAACCACGATATCACCAGGTGACAGAAATGTTTTCATTTCCATTATAATCTCACGGGACTAACAGCTTATATGCAGTACATCATTGATCAAAATGTTATTATGCAATACATGATTGTATTGTTAAAATGTCTATACTTTGCAAAATAATCTAGATTCAATGGAATCCTTCTTAAAATACCAATGATGTTCTTCAGCAAACAGAAAAAGCAATCCTAAAATTTATGAGATCACAAAACTCTATAGCTAAAAAATTTTAAGCCAAAAAACAAAAAAAGTTGGAGTTATCACACTACTTGACTTCAAAATATACTACAAACATACAGAAACCATAACAGCATGGAACTAACATAAAAACAGCCACACAGACCAAATGAACACAACAGGGAGCCCAGAAATCAATCTACACACTTATAGTCAATCAATTTATGATGAAGATACCAAGAACACACAATGGAGAATGAACAATCTCTTTAATAAAAGGTAGTGTGAAAACTGTACATCCACAAGCAGAAGAATGAAATTAGACTTTCTTTCATCATATGCAAAATTCAAATGAAAACTGATTAAAAGACTTAAATGTAAGACACCAAAATATTAAACTACGAGAAGAAAACACAGGGGAAAAGCTCTATCACATCAGTCTGAAAATGATTTTTTGCATAAGATCTGAAAAATACAGCCAACAAAATAAAAAACAAATAGGATATCATTAAATTAAAAATCTTTTGCACAGCAAAGGAAACAATTAACAAAGATATAATCCACAAACTGAGATAAAATATCTGCAAACTATATATCTGATAAGGGTTTAATATCCAAAATATATAAAGAAATCCAGTAACTCAACAGCAAGAAAACCACCTAATTAAAACACAGGCAAAGACCTAAATAAACATTTCTCAAAAGAAGACATACAAATGGACAATGAAAAAATGTTCATCACCAATCATCAGGGAAATGCAAGTCAAGACCACAATAAGATATCACCTCACTCCTGTTAGAATAGCTATTATCAAAAAGACGAAAGATAAGTCTTGTAGAAGACATGACGAAAAGGGAACCCTTGCACATTGGTGGTGGGAATGTAAAATTAGTACAGCCATTAAGGAAAATAGTAAAGGTTCCTTAACTACAGGGCATACATCCAAAGGAAATGAAATCAGTACATCAAAGAGATATCTGCATTCTCAGGTTTAATGTAGTACTATTCACAATAGCCAAGATACAGAATCAATTTAAGTACCTTTTAATAGAGGAATGGATAAAAAAAATGAGGTGTATATGCATAATGGAATACTATTCAGCCATTTATAAGAAGGAAATCCTACCATTTGTGACAACATGGATAAACCTAGAGGACATTATTGTTAAGTGAAATGAGCTGGGCACAGAAAGACAAATACCACATGATGTTCCTCACTTGCAAAATCTTAAAAGCAGTTAATCTCATATAGGTAGAGAACAGAATGGTGGTTACCCAAGTCTGTGTGGTTAGTGGGGAGGGGAGATTGGGAGATGTTGGCTAAAGAATACTTATTTACAGTTAGATAGGAGAAATAAGTTAAAGAGATCTATCATACAACATGGTGACTACAGTTAATGACAATATTGTATTCCTCAGAAATACTAAAAGGGTAGATTATTATTATTATTATTTTTTTGAGACAGAGCCTCAAGCTGTCACCCTGGGTAGAGTGCCAGGGCATCACAGGTCACAGCAACCTCCAACTCCTGGACTTAAGCGATTCTCTTGCCTCAGCCTCCAGAGTAGATGGGACTACAGGCACCAGCCCCAACACCAGGCTATCTTTTGGTTGTAGTTGTCATTGTTGTTTGGCAGGCCTGGGCTGGATTCGAACCCACCAGCTCTGGTGTGCACCTTAGCCGCTTGAGCTACAGGCGCTGAGCCAAGAGGGTAGATGTTAAATATACTTTCCACAAAAATGGTAACTACATGAGGTAGTCCATTTGTTAATTAGCTAGAGGTAACCATTTCACAATGTATACATACTTCAAAACAATGTTGTACTTGATAAATATGTATAATTTTATATGTCACCTTTTAAAAAGTATTAAAATTAATAAAATAAATTTTAATAAATTTTATTAATTTTAATAAAAAATTAATAAATTTTTAAATGTAAAAAATTAATTTTTCATTAAAAGAAGACATGGTTGGTTCTCAATCTTACTCATTGTTATAGCTTCCTTAAATAAAATGGCAATGAAAATACTTGACAGTAGAACTTAAAGCTTAGTCAAGTAGAAAAGTTCTCTTAGCTGAATATCATGAAAGTCATTTACAAATAAATAATTTTAGGAATTAATTAATCTTTAGACTATTGAATTTAGTCTTATTATGGTTGAACCACTCCTAATAGACTATACGAGCTTATTATCACTGTGCAGGCTGACCCTAACTGTATTCAGAACCTAACATAGACAGTATCATCTAGGGAAAATCTTTACAAGGAATAAGAATATTGCTTTGCAATTCCAGAAACTAGATTTTGCCAGTACCCCAGATATAGAGAGACTAAATCTAACCAACCAGACTTAGAAGAGATTTACGCATTTCTCAGTGAAAATACCACACTGATGATTTGATGATTTACAATGAAGAAGAAATGCAATCACACAGAGACATTTCAATTTTCTGGTAAATGTATTCCTTCAAGAGTTCTACCCAGAAAAATCAAATGATGATATGAAAGTTTTAGCATAGAATCAAAATAAGGAAGATTTAGAAGACTTTGAGTGGCTAGTAGCACCAAACTTAGTGCAATATTTTTCCAACTCACCTTTTAAGTGTCCATTCCTGCCCCATTCCAAAATCTTAATTGTAATACCTGCATACATGGGAATGAAGGAAAAAAGAAGAACTCTACCAGCTTTCTTTTTTTTTGAGACAGAGTTTTTGTCACCCTCAGTAGAGTGCCATGGCGTCACAGGTCACAGCAACCTTCACTCTTGGGCTTAAGCAATTCTCTTGCCTCAGCCTCCTAAGTAATTGGGCCTATAGACGCCCGTCACAATGCCCGGCTATTGTTTTTTGGTTGTAGTAGTTGTCATTGGTGTTTGGCAGGCCCGGGCTGAAATTGAACCCTCCAGCTCTGGTGTGTGTGGCTGGCGCCCTAGCCACTGAACTGCAGGTGCTGAGCCTCTACCAGCTTTCTTTTCCCTCTAAGATCACTGTTGCTCTAACTGACTCCTGAGGCACCTTCACAAAACAAGGTGGAAGGAAAACCATCTGATTAACATAATCTTTGAAAATTATACTGTCCACGGGGTCTCTTTTCTTTAATTTGCCAAAGATCTTTCAGACATTTGTTCTCCTGTTTGAGGGCTTACTATCAACCAATTTTCTTTCCACAATTACCAACTAAGCTCTTCATGGAATGGTTGGTGTATAACTATATATAGAACTCTATTACATGTTATTTTCTAGCCTATCAAAGATCAAGAATGGCATGTTCGGCTCGGCGCCTGTGACTCAAGGGGCTAAGGGCGCCAGCCACGTACACCTGAGCTGGCTGGTTCAAATCTAGCCCAGGGCCCGCCAAACAACAATGATGGCTGCAACCAAAAAATGGCCGGGCGTTGTGGCGGGCGCCTGTAGTCCCAGCTACTTGGGAGGCAGAGGCAAGAGACTCGCTTGAGCCCAGGAATTGGAGGTTGCTGTGAGCTATGATGCCACAGC
>CAUYON010164424.1:0-63835 GCA_963573935.1 Arctocebus calabarensis | reverse complement strand
TTGAAGCGAGTCTCCCGCCTCTGCCTCCCAAGTAGCTGGGACTACAGGTGCCTGCCACAATGCCCAGCCATTTTTTGGTTGCAGCCGTCATTGTTGTTTGGCGGGCCTGGGCTGGATTCGAACCTGCCAGCTCAGGTGTACATGGCTGGCGCCTTAGCCCATTGAGCCACAGGTGCCGAGCCAAACAGTCTTGCATATTTTATCTCAGTAACTGATAGTTTAATTAGACAAACATTCAGTTAGAATATGGAAGATTTGAACGATACTATTGACTTCCTTGACTGAATTGGTATTTATAGAATACTACACATAACAACTGCCAAATACTCTTCCCCCCCCAACCCCGACTGCACATGAAACATTCACCAAGATGGATCATATGCTTGGCAAAATAACAAGACTTGATAAATTTTAAAATTTCAATGTTATAGAGTATGTTTTCTGGCCAAAATGTAATTAAATTAGAAATTAGTGAGGTAATTGGAAATTAAACAACATTTTGATATGTTGTATTTTCATTTTATTTAGTTCAAAATATTTTTAAATTTCCCTTTTAGTTTTTTCTTTGACCCTTAAGTTATTTAAAACTGTATTAATTAATTAATTAATCAATTAATTTATTGAGACAGAGTCTCAGTATGTTGCCCCCGGTAGAGTGCCGTGGCGTCATAGCTTACAGCAATCTCAAACTCTTGGGCTTAAGTGATTCTCTTGCCTCAGCCTCCCAAGTAGCTGGGACTATAGGTGCCCATCACAATGCCCGGCTAATTTTTGGTTGCAGTTGTTTAGTTGGTCTGGGTTTGAACCCACCACCCTCTGTGAATGTGGCTGGTGCCGTAACCACTGTGCTACAGGCGCCAAGCCTAATTTTAAACTGAATCCAACAATATGCAAAAGAGATAATACAGCTGACTAAATTTACAATTTACATTTGTAGATCAATTATTGTAATTCATCTCTTTTATAGAATAAAGGAGGAAATTCATATTATTATCTCAATAATCACAAAAAGCATTTAATAAAATCCCACTCATTCATAATGAGAAAATGAGAGACTTTCTCAATCCGACGAAGGGTATCTATGAAAAATCTATAGCTAAAATCATCCTTACTGGTGAAAGACATAATACTTTCCCCATAAATGAAAAAAGAAGGTCAGGATGTTTGCTTTTACTACTTCTATTTAACATTGCACAGAGATCATAGGCATTGGAACAAGACAGGAAAAAAAAAAACCAGACAGACATAAAAACTGGAAAGGAAGAAATAAAACAGTATGTTCTCATATAACATGACAGTTTATGTGAACAAAAATCTTACTAGAACTAATAAGTGGATCTAACAAGGGTACAGGATAAAAGGTCAATATACAAGCTGGCCATGAACTTTATGGCCACCCTTTATTCTACATACTAGCAATTGGAAAAGGAAAGATGCCAATTATAAGAACATTATAAGACCTGTGTAATGAAAATGACAGAACGTTGCTGGGTGAAATTAAAGAAGACCTAAATGAAAGGAAAAATAAGCCATATTTATGAGTGGGAAGATTCAACATCGATAAGATGCAATTTTTGCCAAATTAATCTATAGATTAATGTAATTCTAATCGTAACTCTAGAAGGCCTTACCATTAGCATTTTATAGGCTTGTTATGAAAATATATGAAAGTACAAGGGACCAACTTTACCTTGAAAAAGAAAAACAAAACTGAAGAATTTATTCTAGATTATTTTATACTATAAAACTACAGCAATCGGTGGGCGGGGTGGCTCACGCCTATAATCCCAGGATTTGGGAAGCCGAGGTGAGTGGCTTGCCTGAGGTCACAGGTTCAAGACCAGACCGAGCCAGAGCAAAATCTCATCTCTAGAAAGAGCAAGGCGTTGTGGTGGGCGACTGTAGTCCCTGCTATTTGGGAGGCGGAGGCAAGAGAATGGCTTGAGCCCAAGAGTTTGAGCTGTGAGCTATAATGCCATGACTCTCTACCAAGGGTAACAAAGTGAGACTCTGTCTCAACAACAACAACAAAACTATAGCAATAAGACAGTGTTATAGGTCAGGTGCAGCGGCCCATACCTATAATCTTAGCACTCTGATAGGCCAAAGCAGGAGGATCCTTTGAGCTCAGGAGTTCAAAACAACCCTGAGCAAGAGCACGATCCTATCTCTACTAAAAATAGAAAAATTACCCTGGCATCATGGTGGGCACCTGTGTTCATAGCTACTTGGAAGGCTGAGGTAGTAGTTTGACACCACGGCACTCTAGCCTGGGCAGTAAAGAGAGATGTTATTTCAGAAAAAAAAAGTGTTTTGACATATGGACAGACAAGTAGATCAATGAAACACAATGGTGATTCTAGAAATAGAATCGTACTAACACAGTTGGTTTTAGACAGAGGTGCTAAAGCAATTCAATAGAGAAAACCTTTTAACAAATGGTACTGAAAAAAATTTGATATCTTTATTCAGAAAAAATGAAACTTAACCCTGTAACCTTACGCTAGTTATTAAAAATGTAGAGTTAGATCATAGATCTAAGTATAGCAAGTAAAATCAGTTTTTTTTTTAGCAAACACAGGAGAATATTTTTGAGGCTTAAAAGTGGGAAAGCCACTAAGTTGGTTAAAATTTTATTTTATTTGTATTTATTTTTTGAGACAGAGTGTCACTTTGTTGCCCTCTGTACATTGTCATGATGTGACAGCTCACAGCAACCTCAAACTCTTGGGCTTAAGTGATTCTCTTGCCTCAGCCTCCCAAGCAGCTGGGACACACATTGTGCTTCGGCCTCCCAAGTAACTGGGACTATAGGCGCCTGCCATAATGCCTGGCTAGATTTTGGTTGTAGTTGTCATTGTTGTTTGGCAGGCCCGGGTTGGATTTGAACCCGCCAGCTCTGGTGTATGTGGCTGGAGCCCTAGCCTCTGAGCCTGGTTAAAATTTTAAGACTGATTCCACCAGCAGTCTCCAACCTTTTTAATACCAGAGACTGGTTTCTTGGAAGACAGTTGTTCCATGGACCAGGGAGGGGCATAGTTTCAGGATGATTCAAGTGCATTACATTTATTGTGCACTTTATTTCTATTATTATTACATTGTAATATATGATGACATAATTATACAACTCACCATAATGCAAAACCAGGAGGAGCCCTGAGATTGTTTTCCTGCAATTAGATGGTCCCATCTGGGCGCCATGGAAGACAGTGACATATGAAGCTCTGCTTGCTGGTCTCTCCCCTCCTGCGTGCAGCTCAGTCCTTAACAGGCCAAGGACAGGTGTGATACTAGTGGTCTGCGGCCTGGGGGTTGGGGACCACAGGATTACACAATATATTGACAGGATGAGGAGCAAATGGAAGTCTTATAGTTTCTTGTGGAGAATGCAAAATAGCGCACACACACTATGGAAAACAGTTTGACGGTTACTGATAAAGTTAAACATATTGTTTTTATAAGATCCAACAAATCCACTTCTAGGTATTTACCCAGGAGAAATGCAAATAAACACACAGAGTCATTTATGTAATTATTCATAGCAGCACCATCGATGACAGCCCCAAACTAAAACAAACACCAAACGTCTATTAAGTGGTGACTAGATAAATTATGGAGTATCTTTACAATGGAATACAATTTAACATTAATATAGAACTACTTATGGATGAATCTCGAAACATTATGCTAAATGAAAGAAACCAGACATAAAAGATTACATACTGCAAGTTTCCACTAATATGAAATTCTAGAAAAGGTAAAACTATAGTGCCAGAAAGCAGATCAATGCTTTTCAGGGGATAGAGGGAGCGGGCTAGGGGATTCACTAAAAGAGTGTGCAAGGAAACTTTTTGGAGGGATGGACATGTTTTATATCATGCTTTTCAAGGTGATTACGTGACTATACGTTTGTCAAAAATGCACTGATTGGTACACTTAAAATTGGTATATAAATTTTCATATAAATTCATAAAAAATTCATATAAATTACGCCTTAATAAATCTGACAAAAGGGCACCATTAAAAAATCAATAGGCAAACTACAGATTTAAAAAAAAAATTCAGAAAAAAATTTATCTTATAGAAGATGCGTTCCCAGAATATACAAAGGACTCCTATGGTTCAATAGTAAAAAGACAAGCCATCCTGTTAAAATGGACAAAAGACTTAACAGATACTTCACAAAAGAATTACACAATACCAACAAGCACATGAAACATTGGTGGACGCCATCAGTCATTAAGAAGTACAAAGTTCGGGTGGCGCCTGTGGCTCAGTGGGTAGGGCGCTGACCCCAAATACTGAAGGTGGTGGGTTCAAATCCAGCCCTGGCCAAACTGCAACAAAAAAATAGCTGGGCGTTGTGGCAGTTGCCTGTAGTCCCACCTACTCAGGAGGCAAGAGAATTATCTAAGCCCAGAATTATCTAAGCTGTGATGCCACAGCACTCTACTGAGGGTGACAAAGTGAGACTTTGTCTCAAAATAAATTCAGAAGTACAAAGCTCAACTGCAGTGAGATATCACTATACCCCTACTAGAATGCCTCTATTTTATTTATTTTTTTAATCGTCATTATCTTTTTTTTATTAGATCGTAACTGTGTACATTACTACATTTATGGGATACAATGTGCTGATTTTATATACCATTTGGAATGTTTACATCAAACTGGTTAACATAGCATTCACTTCGCTTATTTAATTGTTGTGTTTAGACATTTTTACTCTACTATTAATATATTTGACATGTACCCTTGCAATATGCAGAGTAGGCGAGGTCCCACCGATGACCCTCCTGCCACCTGTTCGCCTCCCCTCCTCCACTGCCCTCCTCGTCTCTCCTTCTTTCTGGGCTATAATTGTGTTATATCTTTCATATGAAAGTGTGGGTGATTATATGTTGTTTTCTTAATAGTATTGAGTACATTGGGTATTTTTTTTCCATTCTTGAGATACTTTCCTAAGAAAAATATGACCCAGCTCCATCCATGTAAACATAAAAGAGGTAAAGTCTCCATCTTTTTAATGGCTGCATAGTATTCCATGGTATACATATACCATAATTTTTTTTTTTTTTTGAGACAGAGCCTCAAGCTGTCACCCTGGGTAGAGTGCTGTGGCATTACAGCTCACAGCAACCTACAATTCCTGGGCTCAAGCGAGTCTCCTGCCTCCGCCTCCCAAGTAGCTGGGACCACAGGCGCCCACCACAACACCCGGCCATTTTTTGGTTGCAGCTGTCATTGTTGTTTGGCGGGCCTGGGCTGGATTCGAACCCGCCAGCTCAGGTGTACGTGGCTGACGCCCTAGCCCGTTGAGCCACAGGTGCTAAGCCCATAATTTGTTAGTCCATTCAGGGGTTGATGGGCACTTGGGCTGCTTCCATGATTTAGCAATTATGAATTGGACTGCAATGAACATTCTTATGCAAATGTCTTTGTTGTAAAGTGATTTTTGGTCGTCCAGATATATACCTAGGAAAGGAATTATAAGGAACTACTAAAACTACTAAAAGCACTAGAAGCAACTGATCAGGATGGATGAATCTTTTTTTTTTTTTTTCTGAGACCGCGCCTCAAACTGTCACCCTGGGTAGAGTGCTGTGACATCACAGCTCGCAGCAACCTCCAATTCCTAGACTCAAGTGAGTCTCTTACCTCCGTCTCCCAAGTAGCTGGGACTACAGGCGCCCGCCACAATGCCTGGCCCTTTTTTTTTTGGTTGCAGCCCAGGCTGGATTCGAACCTGCCAGCTCAGGTGTATGTGGCTGGCGCTTTAGCCCACTGAGCCACAGGCACTGAGCCAGGATGGATGAATCTTAACAATACACTGAGAGAAAGCACCAAGGCACTCAGGAGTCCATATGGTATGATTCTACTTAAGTAAAGTTCTACATTAGAAATTAGATCAGTTTTAGAACTACTAAAAGTAGTTCCCTAAGTGTTCTCCAAATTTCTTTCCAGGAGGGATGTATTAGTTTGCATTCCCACCAGCAGAATGGCTCAATTTTAAAAGCCTGAAAACAATGAGATGTTGACCAGACTGTGGAGCAACTGGAATGCATCTGTATTGCTGGTAGGGATGCAAAATAGTGCAAACGGAAAAAGGCTTGACTGTTTCTTACAAAGTTAAAAACATACACCTACTACTATTTGACCTGGTGACTCCACTTGGACGTATTTATCTAAGAGAAATGAAAACATATCCATAGAAACAAATGTTCTTAAAAGCTTTATACACATTAGTCACATGCTGCTGAAACAACCTCAGTGCTTATCAGCAGGAAAACCACTAGACAAATTCTAATTTGTTCATACAGTGGACTCTTAGTCAGCAATTTAAAGGAAGCAACTGATCTATGCCTCAGGATGGATGAATCTCAAAGACATTACACCGAGAGAAAGCACCAAGGCACTCGGGAGTCCATATGGTATGATTCCACTTAAGTAAAGTTCTACATTAGAAACTAGATCAGTTGGGGCTGGAAGTCAATGTGGGACTGACTGGGAAGGAATGTGAAAGAATTTTCCAGGGAGATGGTGACTTATTACGATAGGGATGTGGGTGACTGAGAGGTGAACATTGATCAACATTGTACAGTTAAATTTGTACATTTTAATGTGTGTAGATTTCCCTACCAAAAAGTAATGTCAAGAAATAACAAAAATGGAGTGGGTGACAATACAGTGAGAGGAGAATGGCACCATGTGATCTTTGTTGAAGCAGGGTGACAGTTACATAGGGATTTACTTTGTTACACCATTATGTTTACTTTGTATTTTTGAAGTTGTCTGAATAAAAAGTGAAATAAAATAAAAAGGGGAGAAAAGGATAATTACACCTCATGAGGCTGTTGTGTGTTCATATGAATAGACAATGTTGGGGAAGGGTTTTGAAGCTGCGAAGTGTATTTTGACACGCTCTGCCTCCGTTTCTCTCCTCTCTTCACTGGGGCGCTCTCTGCAGACTTCTTGTTCTCCTGCATTTTCCCCTGCTGCTCCCTTCTCATTTCTCTTTCCCACCTGCCTGGCGCCCTCCCTTGTCCTCCGGGCTCCCTTCCTCTGCCTTTTGTCCATCCACAGCTCTCCAGCGTGGAGCTGGGCAGGGCAGTTGCTGCATCATTGCCTGAGAGCCGGCGCATCCGTAACAGGATGGACGGGCTGTCCTTGTCCCAACCTGTCTCCTCCACCTGGCTTCTGGGGAAACTCTCAGATTAGAGGGAAATTTGAGCTGGGTTCCCAACCTGCACCCTGGTCTGTCTCCTCACTGGAGCTGCCCTGGTTCCCCCCTCCCTCGCTACCCTGAGGTCACCTCCCGGTAGACCCAGGCCACTGCTTCACCACCCATTCAGCATCCCAGCCTGGAACCCTGAGTTGTTCTTGCCAAGAACTGGCGAAGTGCCTGGCACTGCTCCAGAAATCCTAGCTTTGGGGCAGCTCCCACAAGACGCGTCCACTCTGCTCTCGCTTTTGTTCTGTTTTAACCATCCATGAGCTCAACAGGTATTTGCTGAGTATCCACTGTTTGCTGGGCGCTGTATTAGACTCTGCAGCCACAAAGACGACCTGGAATTATAACCTGCTGGTAGAAGCGGCAGAATGGACGATCTTAGGGCTGTGTGAGGAGGGAAGACCCTGGGGACCTGGGGGAAGGTACAAGGACACAGGGAGGGGTCCCTCAGCTTGAAGTGGGCTGGGGAGGGCGAGAAGAAATCCTCAGAGGAAATGCCAACCAAGCTAAGACCCACGGAGGGTGGAGGCCCCGGAGCAGCTTGTGAGACGGCCCCAGGCTGAGCTCTCCTAGGCAGGGCTTTCTGGCAACTGCTGAGAGTTCAGTCCGGATTGACTTTGGGTGTGAGGGGGGGTCCAGCCAAGAGGTGAGGCCTGAGAACCCAATAGCTCCCCCACCAGCAGCTGCCACACCCAGCCTCCCTGCACACGCCTCCCTGCTCTGCCCAGATCAGGAGGACTCCGAGGTGGGTCTGGCCCCGGCCTCTTCTGGAGCACAAGGCCCTGCAGGATGATGCTGAGTGGTGGCAGAGGCCCCTCTGACTTTACTTTCTTCTCCCACCACAGTGCTGCCTCCCCAGCAGGCCGGGCAGTGACTCGGGCAGAGTTGGCCTCATCTCCTTCCCCATAGCTCAGTCCCCACCTCTGTGGGGTCAGTCTGCCTCCTGCCCTCCTGCCAGGAAGTACTCTGGCTTCAGCCCTGCCTCTGGCCCTGGGCCCAGCCATGTCCCCAGGTAAGGCCACTGACAGGCAGCCAGACCTTACCAGAGACAGGGGAGCAGATTCTGAGCTCACAACCTCCTCCTGGGGTGGGGGGTCCCCCCATTCCTCAGCGCAGGAGGCCAGTCGGGGTGCAGGGGCTGCCACGGAGTGGTGCAGTGGTCTGTGGGGGACCATCCCAGGAGTTGAATTCTTAGAGACACAATGAAGGTAGCTGCTGGACTTTAAAGTCACTTAGCGTGCTTGGCTCAGAATTAACAGCATAGTTTAAGGGATTAGAGGGAGAGTTTTGGAGTCAGATTATGTAGGGTTCAAAACCCAGTTCTGCTAGTTAATTAAACTTGTGACCTTGGGCAAGTTACTCAAACTCTTTGTGTCTCAGTTTTCTGAGATTTAAAATGGGGGGCATAAAGCACCCACCACACCCATCCCGGGAGGACTGATGGGGATAACTGCATCAAGGGTCTAGCACAGTGCCTGTCAGAGGATAATGGTTAGTGAATAATGATAATGGTGCTACTTCTTGTTACTTTTCTGTCCAGTCCCTTTGATGACCAGGTGAGCAACCGTTCCATCCAGGGGATGAGAAAGCGGCAGACAGCGTGTTGCCCCTCGCCACCCTCGTTTAGTAAGGGAAGTGTTCAGGTTTTAGAGTTGGGAGATCTGGCTTTGTTGACTAACAGTTGCGTGACTGAGGGCAAGTTGCTCAACTTCTCAATCGTAGGTTCTTCACCAGCAAGTTGGGGATAATGTTATCTCACGAATTGGTAGTGAAGTCCCGATAGCATGGATGGAAGGAACAGGGCTGAGTCCTGGCTCTGCTGTGTGGCCTTGGGCAAGTTACTCTACCTCTCTGTGCCTTTATTCCCTCACCTATACCGTAAACCACATATGAGAGTCATAAAATTAGGGACAATCTGTATGAGGTGGTTGGCAGAGAGTATGCCCTGGACAAAGACTAGTAGCTAGGGATGTTACTCTGAGGGTGACAATGATGATGAAAATTGGGGAAGAAGCTCAGGGGTTTGGGAGGGAAGTGGCAGAGCTTGCATGCTCCTTGGGAGGAAGCATTACAGCTGATGGCTTCTCGAGTTGACAGCACCACCTGAGCCAGGTTCAGGTTCATGTTCATGAGCATGAAAGGAATGGGACAGAAGGCATGGGGTCTGAGAGGCAAGCCCAGGACAAAGGCAGAAGCTTCTCTCTGATTGACCCCTGGTAACATCTGGGCCTGATGGCTGACCTCCGCCGTGCCTGGGGGAGGGCCAGTGGCTGCTTCTGGGCTAGCCCCACCCCTATTCAATTTGCCCCCTTCCTTTTTCCCATCTCAGTCTGTCTTTTGCGATTCTGGGCAAATTAATTTCTAGAATTGAAAGAGCACAGAGAAAATGCAGAGGTCATCCCATCAGTTTCCTACCATAAATAGCCTCCCCACAGACACAAGTCCTGTAAAAAGTAGATGTTTGAGCAAGGCAGACGCCCAGCTGGCTAACTCCAGTCCCGCTAGCTGACCGCTGGTTACTTCCCTCTCCATAGAGCAATGGAGACAAGCTGACCAGTGCCTCCATCCAAATAACCCTCCCTAGGTTAAGAAGGACTTAATTAAACCACCCCTTCTCCAGGCTAAATAATCCCAGCACCATTAACCCTTTCCTCTCAGGTCTTGTTTTCCAAGTCTTTAATTATTTCCACTGCCCTGCTCTGTATTTTAGGACGCAACCCTGTAATCATAGAATTTCAGAGCTGGAAGGTATCTGGGAGCTGACATGGAGGAGAGCCAAGAGCAGAGGGTTGAAAGCCTCATCCACACCATTCCCTTCTCCATTCTTTCTTCAGCACAGACTAGCCCTGCTCATTTTTCCTCAAAGCAATTGAGCAGTTCTGTGAGCCATGCACTGTCTCGGCATTTTTACAATCACCACTTTCCTTATTCCCTCAGCCGAGAAGCTAGGATCAGCCTCATTTTTTAGAGAAGGAAGCTGGCTCAAGAGATTAACTTGCCCAAATTCAGACATCAAGAAAGTCCCAGGCTCCCCACCCCAGCTCTGGCTGCACCCACAGACAGCCAGTCCACACAGGCCCTGGGTAAAGCTCCTGTCCCACTAAGAATCTCTGCCAAAGTCCCAGGGAGCCAGAGCTGGGCTGTGGCAGGAATCAGTCAGGATCCCATAGAGAAACAGAATCAGTAAGGTATGTATTTATATGAAGAGATTTATTTCCAAGAATTGGCTCATGTGATGGTCGGAGCCGACAGGTCCTAAATCTAGAGGGCAGGCTGGCGGGCTGGAAACTCAGGCAGGATTAACAGTGCAGTCTTTTATATTTTTATTTTTGCAGATTTTGGCTGGGGCTGGGTTTGAACCCGCCACCTCCAGTATTCTTTGAGCCACAGGAGTCACCCAACACTGCAATCTTGAGGCAGATTTCTTTGAGAAACCCCACCTTCTAACCCTTAAGGCTTTCTCCTGGATCAGTTGAGGCACACCCGCATTATTGAGGGTAATCTCCTTTATTTAAGGTCAATCGACTATCACTGACTTTGTCTCAGGGTAACACCTGGATTAGCGTTTGCTTAAATAACTGGGTGCTCCAGCTTAGTCAAGTGACATATTCAACCAGGCTCATAGCATCCTTCATGGGTGGAGTCAGCCTGACTCAGGGTCCTTTCCCAGAGTCCTCAGCTGGTGTTGGGAAGGTGCTGCGGCAGGGGGCTGGGGACCTGTTCATCACGAAGGAGATCTGGATCAGTTGGTGCCACCACACCCAGACCTGACCTCCCTCCCCTGGGGAGGCCCTGCTTCGCTTCTGCTTACGTGAGAGCTACAGTCAGGACCCAGTGTTTTCTCAGGGGCCAGAAGGCTTGGAAAGAGCCAAGGATAGTCCTTGGAGCAGAAGCAAGAGGACTGTTACTTGAATCATGAAGCATACGGTCAGCTAAGGGCCCATGAGGGTGAAGATGGTGCCTTATTCTTCTCTGGTTGCCGGGGCTGGGACTGTGCCTGATCCTCCGGACCCGTGTTGCAAATGTGCCTGGTCCCCTGGACAGGTGCTGTGATGTGTGTTCACCCTCCCACCAGGTGCCTGAAGCAATCTAGGCAGGCAGAAATCAATCCTATTTGTGAAGTTCTTCCAAGAAAGGAATTTACAAGAGCGGGAATAGTACTTCTCAATCTAGAGAGCTCTTTTTAATATCTAATCTAAATCCTTCCCATTTCAGGAAGTATTAGGAGAGCAGACATGAGAAAATTAGACTTCAGAAATGTTATTGTTATAACGTTTTGAACCACCACACCCTTCTTGCACTAAAAGGAAAAAGTGACCTAGAACTCAAAAGAGCCTTGTAAGCATTAAGACTGGAGCAGAACCCTCCCCTCACAGACACAATTACGTCTTGGCTTGTCCTTTGCAGGGCCAGAGGCTCAGTTTCTCAACTCCAACTGCACAGTAAACTTTCATTTATAGAGTACTTAAGTTAGACTCAAAGAAGAACTTCCTCCAGCTAATAGTCCTAAAACTTAAGATGAATGGCTGAGGGAGGCTGTGAAATCTTTTTCCTTGCGGGTCTTTTAAAGGGTATATAGTTCTTTAAAAGATATATAAAAAAGACTTTCTAGATATAGTCTCGCCCAGAGGCAGAGTAAGGAACTAGCTGATCATACCCTCCTAACTTTAAGATTCCACCAACATTGGGATTCCAAAGAACCCTGAGGAGTTTCCTCCTTTAAGGGATTTCCTCTTTCATCTTGGGAAGACTGGTGACAGAATCAGGTGTTACCAGGCCATGGCAGCAAGTGGGTAAAGCTGCTCCATCTAGTGAATCAAGGGAGGCTTCCAGGAGGGGAATGGCTTCGAGATGCTTCATGAAAGAAGCCTGGGAAGAGGCTTGGGGTGGACTGGTAGCTGGGTGTGGGAGGAGGGGCTTGGTGGAGGCTGACCGGCAGGCATGCCTGGTCTGAGAAAGTCACCCCCACTCCATAAGGATCCTTCTCTGGAAGCCATGCCTGCCAACCCGGACAAGGAGTTAGGCAGGAGCTGGCAGCCAGTCAAATTCCACCACCATCTGGGACAGGGAGAAATGTTCCAGCAGGAAGGTTTTGAGCTAGACCAGGAGAACAGGGTGAGATGGAGGAAGAGGGACTAAGGAGGTTCACGGGATCCCTTCTTTTCAAGGCCTTTAAAAATAAAAATGGCATAATGGTGAATATTATGGCATACGGGAGCTTTTTGCCCATTTGCCTATGACAGATAGATTCCAAGGGCCATCAGGAAAGGTTCTTTTATGGAACTTGTGCACCCAGATTTGGGACTGGAGGGGGTCAGGACCCCGCAGATTGGGTTGAGTGAAGTTAGGCCCTTAGGGGCATAAGTGGTAGGGACCTGGGGGAGCTCTTCCCATGGATGGCCCTCGGTGTCCTCTCGAGGGGTGGATATCCTCACCATTCTGGTTTAGCTCCAGGAGGGATACTGGGGACGGGGGTGGTGAGATAGGGCTTGGGCCAGCGGGGGAAGGAAGGGCAATTGTCTTTTTGTTTTCTTCTGCTAAGAAGGTCATTTTAGCTGTTGGATTGTGGGGATCCCAAGGAGACTCCACTTCCCACCAGGCATGGGAATGGAGCAGCCCCTCGGGGAAGGAGGGGCCTTGCACCCTGGCCTAGGAGACCCAAAAGACCAGTCAAACGACACCCACCGAGAACCCCACTGGGTAAATATGGGCTGAGACAAGTCAAACACCATCTGTGTCTGGCCAGGGAGGACGCTCCTGTACCCAGAGAAGGAGTTGGAGAGACAGCCACTCTGCAGTACACCCTGGGCTCTCCCTCCTCTGGGCAGCCTCAGCCGCTCACACATACTTCTCATGCCAAGTTCAAATGATTTACTAACTGATCTCTCCCATTGGACTGCGGGCTCCCCAGTGGCAAGATCTGGGATTCATTCACCTCTGTATGATCAGTCCCTTCCTTAGTGCCCGGCCCACAGTAGGTTGTTCAATAAATACGCGTGAAGAAACGAATCATTAACAACATCCAATGGTCTGAGCTAAATGTCTTCTGAGTAGGACAGAGAAGTTACAGGAGTTGGGGGTAGGCAGTATTCCCATGGGCTTGGGTTGCAAGGAAAGCCTCCTGGAAGAGAGAAATCGGCCTTCTCTCCCCATTCGCCTTGAAGCACTTGCACTATATTTTCTTTCTGTAGGACAGTTGAGCGTGGCACTCTCCAGCACCCCTCTGAACAACCCATGCTCCCATCTGGGTCATCCACTCTTCCTCCAGCCATGTGTTGGAACAGGCTGCTGCTGGCTCTGGAGAGCTGTGTGCAGCTCTTCCTAGCACCTTCACATTGGTGATAGGGTGGGAGAAACGGGCAAATCCTACCAACCAGCGCTTTTTCACCTTGAAAGAGCCAGTTGCTAAACTTTTACCAGCACACACTTGCAATTCACTCACTCACCTACTCACTGCTTATCCATTTCCTTCCTTACTCTCCTCTTTCCTCTCCCTCCCACCTTTCTTCCTTCCTCCCTTCCTTCTCTTTTCAATTCTTTTATCCAATTCTCTGTCTGTTCAGTCATCCATCCATCTATCCATCCCTCCATCATCCCTCCACCCACCTATCCATTATCAACACATCGCTTATCCATCTATTCATCCATTTTCTCTTGTTTCATCCATCCATCCATCCATCCATCTATCCATCTGTTCATTTATCCATCTGTTCATCCACTCACCCACAAATGCCTTCTGAGCTTCTATTCTGGGTCAGCCTATGCCTAAGGTTCAGAATCTTGCCCCAGATTTCCGGAGGGTAGGTGCATGAACTCATAAGGACCAGGCCTAGCCAGCATGGATGTTGGCTCTGTAGCCAGGGCCTTATGGTTTCTTCTGCTCCTTCTTGTCCTCCCAGGGTGAAAGAGAAAGACAGGGTGGCATGTTCCCATCCAGCAGACCAGGACAGTGCTTCTCTCTCTCCCTCTCCTGTCCCCCTCAGGTCTCACACAAGAGCCCATGAAATAGGCTTTCTGAGATGGGGTTCCCTGCGCCTTCTGGGGCCTCAGGTGAGAGGGGAGAGAGATGAGAGGCCTCAGGTGAGAGGGAATCCCCATCTCCAAGCCAGCATTCCTCACACCCAACACCACCCCCACACACCTCCTCTTAAAACTCAGCTGCTTTGTGAGCCAGGCTTGTCTCTGCCCAAGTTCCCAGGGGCTGTTATTGCAGTGGATTAGCTGTTCAGCCTGGCGACCAAAGGGGCAGGGGCTTGCGAAGCTTGACCTAGCCTGAAACCCTCTCCCCCTCCGCACGGCCCAGAAACTGCCACACCAGCTTTCCTCTCTGTCTGCTCTGCCCGTCCAGCCTGGTGGGGGAGAGGCACAGCCCTTTACCCGGTTGGGGAGTGCTGGCTTCCCGGGACCTGGGCAGGGGGTCACAATCCCACAGTCCAGAGGGGCCTGCAGGGCATGTCCTACAAGAGCTGAGGGTCCCCAGTATTCCTGCAGAGAATCAAGGAGAGGGGGAGGATGGAGCTGTTTTTCTTGCTCTTCTTCCCGAGCTCTGTGTTTATTTACTGGATAGTCACATGTGAACCGCTTACTTCTGAGATTGTGAGTCCCTCACCTCGCTGGCCTCTTTTCCGATGGTGTTACCTATGACCTGGTCCAGAGAGGACAGGAAGATGTTTTCTGAGTCACACAGCAAACCTCCTGTCGGGACAGGTGCAAGGTCCCCAGCCTGCATTGTTTGGAGTCCCCTCGTCCTTTGGATCTAAGCAGGTCCTGACTGGCTCTGATCTAAACAAGACCTTCGTGCATCTTGTTAGGACACTAGGCTAGGAAAGCCTTTCAGAAGCCTTCTGATGAAATGTTGGGTGGCTTTACAACACCCTAGCTAAAGAAGGGACTTTGGAACCTCAAAGCCTTTGGGTTCAAATCCCAGCTTGACCACTTGACTTAGGCCAGTGACTTCCCTCACCTAGAGCCTCCGTTTTCTCATTTATTAAAAAGGGATAATTGAACAGGTTACATCGAGGCTCAAACGAGCTCATATATGTAAAGTCAGGAGAGTGCCTGGGAGCTGGCAAGTAGCCATGTCACTCCAGGTCCTAAAATCCAAATCGAACTGAACCCGTCCTTCCTTTTAAGGTGAGAAGCAGCAGCTACCTGTCCCAGGGTGGAGAATCTGTCCTCTGAAATCCAGGCCTGCAAATTACAAGGCTATCTGGCTTGTGTGACCCAATTAATAGTCCTCTGTCCCCTGGGCCTCTGTGGACACCTCCCCTTCTGCCCTGGGGCCACCCAGCTCAAGCCTGCCCCCACTTCCCTGACCAGGAGCAAGCGAGTCAGATGGAAGTAGCCCGACTGGTTGCCGAGTGGTGGAAAATAATTAAGCAGGGGGAGAAAAAAACACTTCTTTTAAAAATCAGGTTAGGCATGAATGTGCAGGGCGTGGCTCCCTGTGTAACTAGCTGCTCTGCTGGCTGTTGGGGCCGTTGTGTCAGGCTTCTGCCTGCTCCTCCCCTGCGCCACCCTCCTCTCCCCACAGGTGTGTCTCTGGGCCCTGTGGCTGCCTGCCCCACTCCCCGCCGAGACGCCCGCTGGAGAGGTCACCCGCCCCGTAGCCCCAGTGTGCCCAAAGCAGACCCGCCAAGCGACCCGGGATGGACGCTGCAGATACCTCCAGGAGCAACGGGGCGAGCCCAGAAGCCAGGGACGCCCGGAGCCCCTCGGGCCCCAACGGCAGCCTGGAGAACGGCACCAAGGCCGATGGCAAGGATGCCAAGACCACCAACGGGCACGGCCCGGACACGGCCGAGGGCAAGAGCCCGGGTCCCGCGCTGAAGGCAGGCGAAGGCAAGAGCGCCCTGTTCTCGGGCAACGAGTGGCGGCGGCCCATTATCCAGTTTGTGGAGTCCACGGACGAGAAGTGCTCCAACTACTTCAGCATGGACTCTGCGGAAGGCAAGAGGTCACCGTACGCGGGGCTCCAGCTGGGGGCCAAGAAGCTGCCCGTCTCCTTCGCTGAAAAGGGGGAGCTGCGCAAGTCCGTCTTCTCGGAGCCGCGGAAGCCCACGGTGTCCATCGTGGAGCCGGGGGAGGCCCGGCGGAGCAGCTACCCCCGGGCGGACCCCGGCCTCTTCCCGCGCCCCAAGGCGGGCTCCGAGGAGGTGCTGTGTGACTCCTGCATCGGCAACAAGCAGAAGGCCGTCAAGTCCTGCCTGGTGTGCCAGGCCTCCTTCTGCGAGCTGCACCTCAAGCCCCACCTGGAGGGCGCCGCCTTCCGGGACCACCAGCTGCTCGAGCCCATCCGGGACTTCGAGGCCCGCAAGTGCCCCCTGCACGGGAAGACCATGGAGCTCTTCTGCCAGACCGACCAGACCTGCATCTGCTACCTCTGCATGTTCCAGGAGCACAAGAATCACAGCACCGTGACCGTGGAGGAGGCCAAGGCCGAGAAGGAGGTGACACGCTGGGCCTCTCCTCCCTCACCCGCCCCCTCCGCCTCGACCGCCTCTGCGGGGATCCCCCAGTGTGTGTGTGGGGGGCCCACGTCTCTGCCACCCTCGGCTCTCTCAGAAAAGGTTCTTTCCCCTCTGTCTTCCAGACTGGGGCTCAGAAGTGGCTCCTCAGTCTCCCAAAGTCTCATTTCTTAGATGAGCTAACAGAGAGAAAAGACGGTGGGTTTGACCGAGTCGTAGGATAAGTTTAATTTACATCAGGGCCTAAGACCCAAAAGCACGCAACTTCCTCCTGGGCTCTGCGCTTGGCTGGGGTCTCTTCTCTCTTCTTTCTTTAAGGGAGACAGAATTCTTCCTACCTGAGCAGGACTGGGCCCTGGGGGATGGGTTGTGGGGCAGGGAAGATACCAGAAGGAGGGAATTTTTTTTTTTTTTTTTATTAAATCACAGCTGCGTACATTGGTCTAATCAAGGGGTACAATATGCTGGTTTCATATACAATCTGAAATGTTTTCATCAAACTGTTTAACATAGCCTTCATGGCATTTTCTTTCTTTCTTTTTTTTTGCTTTCCAGTGGTAAGACAGAATTTATTTACAGAAAAGAATACAGAAAACACTAAAGCTCCTGGTAGAGAGAGAGAACTCAAGTGGGGAGAGAGAAGCTCTCTCTGTTTCTCTCCCGGTCTTTCCCTGTCTCCCCCTTTAGGCTTTTAGTCTCAGGGTACACAGAAGGAGGGAATTGAGGGGCCCACAGTAATGTCCTTTTTGCTGGCTTTGCAGTTTGCGTTTGTGGTACAGTGGCTGCTTGTTGGATCAGTCCCTCACGGCCTCCTTTGTCCTTGCCTCTGCTGGGCCATGCGCGTTGCATGCGTGATTGCACGTGGACGTGCCTATGCCTGGAGGACATCAATGGTGAGGGTGGGAGTTGGTGTGTGGATGGGGCAGAAATATACAGACAGAACTTGACCTACGGTGGCGTGAACGCACTACATTTTGAGTACAGTACAGTTATCCTGTAAGTTACACGACATACTCAGCACTTTGTTATAAAATGGGCTTTGTAGGAGATTAATTTGCCAAACATAGGCTAATGTACGTGTTCTGAGTGTGTTTAAGAAGCTGAGATGTTTCGTAGGTGAGGTGTATTAATGCATTTCAACCTACGACATTTTCAGTTTATGATGGGATTTACGGGGAGTAACCCCATTGTAAGCTGAGGAACATAGGTGTATGTGCGTGTCTTATATGCGTCCATGGATGTGTGCATCCATCTGCATATGGGGTAGGTAAGTGTGTTTGCTGAGTTTTGAGTCAGAAATTCTGCTTGTACTTCTACCAGAAGGAGCAGAGGCAAGTGGAGGCTTGTGGATGTAGCACCCCCTGGGGAGCAACACAGCTCTCTGCTGTGGGCCACCGCCCTGGGGCAAACCTTCCGGACCCCAATGCAGGGGACTCAGCTTTCCTCAAGGGCTTCTGCACCCTTCAGAATGGGACAGCATAGGGGTCCCTCCCTACCCAGCCTTTCTGACCATGAACTTGTTGATTACTCTCTCCCTGCACTTTTTGCCCACAACCCTGGGCAGTGAGGGGTAAGTTAGAGATAGGAACAGAATCTTTCCAGAAGAATCTTTTGGCCAGGGAGGTGTTCCTAGCTTCTTCCAACCTCTCACCCCCACCCAGCTTCAAGCTTCCTACTGGGAGATAGAGACTGGGCAGAGGCCATGAAATCCACTCCTAGGGATTCACTTGGGAAGTCAAAACAGACCAAGGGGCAACCACCTTCATCCATGGCAGCCAGTAACTTGCAGAGCTTCAGAATGGGTTTTAGGGCATGTGAATGAGTTCCGGTCCTGGTATTTGCTTCTAAGGTTATGGATAAGTCTCTTCTATTCTCTCAGCCTCAGTTTCCCTATATGTGAGACCAAGGGAGCTAGATTGTTGGTTTTCAAATTATCTCACAGAGCCCCAGGATTCCTGGAAATACCTTTCAGGTCTAAGGGTGGGGCAGGGGGCAAAGAGATGCCAAGAGGGCAGAGGCTCCAGTGTCTACCGTGACTGCAAACGAAGCACAATCTTATTTTATTTATTTATTTTTTTAGCACACTCTTATTGATCTGTATTCTATGTAGCATTTGGCTCCAAATTTTATCTGAATCAAGGGTATCTCCAGTTAAGAAAAGCCCGAATGCCTCCGGAAGAGGTGGTTCTGGTGGGCAGGAGGTTCCTAGGCAGCCCTGTCTGGAGGCAGCAGGAGCTCAGAGTTCCCGTTCTGGTATGGAATCTGCTGTAGGACTCACAAACACAGTCTTGTCCTTCAGGACCCATGATGTAGGTCAGGAGGCAGGTGCAAAAACCAGCCTGGAAGCACCTGCCAGTTACACAGAAGCAGCCGTGAATAAGCCAGTCCCAGAGACGGGATGCCCCACCTGGTGGGGTATTGACAGCCCTCCCACACCTTGCAGAAGAGACACAGGCCCAGAGGAAGGAAGGGATCTGTTTAAGGTTCTTGTTTGAGCAAGAAGCTCCCTAAGTCCTCTTCCAATGTTTGAGAACACATTAGGGAAAGGGCCCCAAGGAAGTGGATTTGCGATATGTGTGTTTTAGGAGAAAATGCCGATCTGCCGGGGTGACTTTAATGGTGGGAGCATCAGGCACCCAGTGCGTGTGCAGGGACTCATACCTGTGGCTTCAGGATAGGCAGGGAGGAGCGGGGCCCCGCAGCCAAGGCTCTGTGCTGGGCCTGAGCAGTTGGTCTAGGCATGGCTGTGCCAGAATGTCAGATGTGGGGGACCTGAGCACAGAGCAGGGTCAGTGGGTCGATGGCCAATATGAACAAGCATTGCCAGTCCTGGCATCCTTTGGCGCCTTCTCCTGCAGACCCAAACATCTACCCACATGTAGCTTTTTGCAAGGAGCCCCACACAGAACCTGTTCTGCAGGTCTGCTGGTGAAGGCCTGCTGAGGTCACCTCAGACCTGTCTCGGTTGGTGGCGTGGGGCTGTGGATGACACCCATGGCTGTGGTGCTCATCTCCTGGGCCTCAGCTCTTACTACAGACTCCAGGCAGAATCCATGGTAGAAAAAGGTCATTCTTTGGTGTGGCAATGTGACTGCCCCTTCCTCTGGTGGGTCAGAATGTTTCCAGTTCTACTCAGATGTCACAAGGGTTCCCTCTTGTCAACCCTCTTGCCTCTGGACATTTCCCAGGCTGTGTCTTATGGCCCTTCTTTCTGTCCAGCCCAAGCCTCTCCTGCTGTAGTGCCCCAGGATATTAGGACCTCTCCCAGGTGGATAGCTGCCTAGTCTGGGGTGGCCCTGCCCTGTCGTGGGTCTGGCCTGGACTCTGGGGTGACAGCATGATAAGGCAAAAGCCTTGAGTGTTGCCCCGAGGGTCTCAGCCACAGTGCCTCATCCTCTTTCTCAACTCTGTCATTGGGCTCAGTTTGTTTTTCTCACCATGCCCCATGGTTTTGTTTTTCATTTAATTGCCCAAATCTTTCACGAAGGCTGAGCCACCAGGCTGCTGGGCACGGGCAGCCTCTAGTTCTTGGGTTTCTGAGCTGGGCTGTTCTGGGTAGGAACACTCTTTGGGCAGGCAGCAGTGACTGGGGTTTGGGAAGGAGGGCAGGATAAAGGCCAGAGGTGCCCTGGGGGGACTATGCAACAGGGTGGGTGAGAGAGGAGCTGGGGTGAGCTTTCTGGGTCCTGAGAGGGAAACTAAAAGAGATTTGGAGACAGGAAGCAGGGGAGAAAGGCGACAGGTGGGAGTAGCCCAGTCTCCACAGAGCACACCTGTGGGCCAGGTGCTGGGCTTGGCACTCGCGTGGTCACTCCTGACAGCACTCCTATGGGCTAAGGGTGACTGCACCTAATTTTACAGGTGAAGAAACAGGCTCACAGATGCCAACAGAGTTACACAAGTTACAGTACTTGAGAGCGGCATAGTTGGGAATCTTCTCCACCATTTCAAACCTTTCTGTTTCTGTAGGATTGCTCACAGCAACCTCACAGTCTTGGACTCAAGCGATTCTCTTGCCTCAGCCTCCCAAGTAGCTGGGACTATAGGTGCCCGCCACAATGCCCAGATATTTTTAGAGACAGGGTCTCACTCTAGCTCAAGCTGGTCTCAAACTCCTGAGCTCAGGCAAACTGCCTGCCTCAGCCTCCCAGAATGCTGGGATTATAGGCATGAACCAACGTGCCCAGCCTTCCTTGGGGATTCTAACATGTAGCCAGGAGGGAATCAGAAATCTAGTCCAATTTCATCATGAGGAAACAAAAGCCCAGGGAGGGGCGGTGGCTCCTGGTCTGAAGACAGCCAGGGGGATGCTTTCCTCTTTTATCTCGCCCGCCCCTGGTCCGAGGCTTTGAGGAAGCAGAAGGAACAGTAAATCCCAGTGGCACAGACTAACTGACACTGGGCTGTTTGACATCTGGGTGGAAATGGGGAAATCTATCCAGCATTTCAGATTCTTATCCAGATAATTACCATTTGTCTGAGAGTACAAATTCGGCAATTAACTGGCTCATTTGGCAAATGTCACAGCTGACAGCCCATGTGGTTAATCCAGGCTAGGGGAAGATCAGGGCTGAGCTCCCCTTCCCTGGAGGCAATGCAGGTGCATCTGTCCAGGTGAGTGCTCAGGTGTTTCTGTGTCTGAAGGTCCTGTCCAGGCAAAGGCAAGGCCAGCTGCTGTGCCACCGTCTGCTTTCAGAGAAACTTCTGGTCACCCAAAGCTGAAGAATCTCATGGCTGGGTGGCCCAGGCAGGGCCCATCCCCGGCGTCACCAGACAAGTGTGGGAGATGGAAACAAAGGAGGCATTGAGGGACAGGCCCGGGCAGAGTGAGGGAATGAGCAGGAAGCAGGAGGATGTCAGGAGGGAGGTGCAGGCAGGGGTGGGGCTGTGGGGAGCTGAGGCCTTGTCACACATCAGGGGCTCCAGCCACATTCCAAGGGAGAAGGGAGAAAGGGAGGTAGGAAACTGGGGCCTTTGGAGGCCATGGAAAGGGCACTGGGAGGAAAGGGGGGCACAGGAAAGAGGTGAAATTGCACCACCTGTGAGGTAGAGAGAGAGCCTGAGAGGGGTTAGCAGGCATGAAGGGGAGGGGTCGCAATGTCTCAGAAAACCCAGAGGCTAGTCTAGAGTCACTGCCTCTTCAGGCCATGTAGTCACTTCCCAGCCGTGTGGTTGTAACTCGGCCTCATTGCTTTCTAAACGTGCGACCCCAGGCAGGCTGTGTAGTTTCCCTAGGCCTTGGTTTCCACATCTGCAAAGTGGGGATAATGCTGCTTGCCTCCACAGGGGGCTTTGCAGAAGAAAGGAGAAAATTCCTGCGCATGGTAGATGCTCCGTGATCCAAGTTACATCCCCTCCTCCTAGTGCTGAAGAACAGCCCAAAGTCTTCTCATGATCTATGACTTCCTGTACAGGAAAAATTGTCACAAGCAGCATCCCTAGAGGTCTCACTCCAAACAACACCCCTCTGCAGGGGAGGACTCATCCTGGAGCTCCCAGCCCAATGTCCCTCTCAAAAGCCTGCCGTGTCCTGCAAGTCTGGTCTTGCGAGGCGTGCAAGGCACCTTCCCAGCCTGTGTCTGATTTCCTTAGTGCCCCAAAGAAACAGGAGGCCGAGTCTCTCTTCCACCCTGGATGATTCTTCCGCCCACTGCTGCAGACGGCTTGTCTCCACTTCTAACCCCCACAGGGTCCCGGCTCACCTGCCAACACCTCTGGCTTCCCTCTCCGTACCTCAACCAGCCCCGCTGTCCTCTTCCCTTGCTTACTCCCAGGAGCCT
This sequence comes from Arctocebus calabarensis, assembly GCA_963573935.1. Lineage (NCBI taxonomy): Eukaryota > Metazoa > Chordata > Mammalia > Primates > Lorisidae > Arctocebus > Arctocebus calabarensis. The sequence goes on along the minus strand of CAUYON010164424.1, from coordinate 41,357 downwards.
GGCCTCCCTCTACCCTTGGCCTAGACCTGTCATTGTTCTGAGTCCTGCTGGATTCTGTACTCCCACACTCAATCCATCATTCCTTCCTCCTGGCCAGGCAATCCGTGCTCACCTGGGGAGATCTTCCCTCACCTGAGGCCCCAGACATACAGTCCTCAGCAGGTCCCTGCACACTTCTGCTCGCTGCAGGCATTTGGCCCCTTGGCCTTCACCTTTGCTCAAGCCTTCTCCCACTTGCAGGTAGTTAGCCCACCCTCACCCCTTTTCCAACCTCCACCCTGTCCCCCCATCTTTTTCCACGCTTCACTTGGTGATGAGCTAAGCTCCATTTTGCATCCTCAGCCTGGAGTCTGAACCTCCCCATGCCCCACGCACCTTTCTCTCTTCACTCTGTGTTGAGACAGCACACACACTACATCTGGATCCCAAGCCAATGACACACACTGTCCTCACCTCTGATCGCACCTGCCCACTCTCCAAGCTTGCCTATGCCAGCTGACCTGCCCACCGCTCTGCACTCAGTCCTCTGGGCGTGGTGCTAGTGAAAGGGCCGAGCACAGTACTAGTCCATGGACAATGGGACGCTGTTCCGTCGGTGCTCCCTGTGTGCTGAATTCCTTCTGGGAGCTTCCCTCCCTGATCCCCATCCACCCCACAGCCTCTGGGATGGCCTCTCCCAGGATGGCCTCTCCCATGTCCATGGAACAGGCATGAGGCGTGAAGGAGCTGGTGACGGCCACCTGTCTGCAGGTGGTGGTCCCCAGTTTCCAAAACTAGATTCCCCATCCTGTGCTGGGGGTGAGCTCTTTCCTGACCCCCATGGCTCATTTCATGGAAGGCTTTCTTTCCCCCATTCATGGCAGGCCTGAGGGAGGGAACGAACTTCTCAGCTTTCCTTCTCATTAAGCCTTGTTCTGGGTGGAAAGGTGGGGCAAGAAACTGAGGTGCCAATCCCTCCATACCTAATCCAGATTAGGAAGTCTCAGCTGCAGTGGGTTGAAGGCCTCCCACTGTCCCCTTGACCTCAGGCCTCACTTGGGAGCTCTCCAGGGGTGGGAAAGACTCATTGTCTAGCCTCTTGGCCTCTTCCTTGCAGCTCAGATCCATCTACCACACCCAGCTCCTCTGGGGCCTTCGAGGCTGCTGGACCGGCCAACCTTTGTTTCTTGGCTCCTGGGCTCTGCATCCTCAGAGTGTGAGGGTCAAGTCTGCGATCAGCAGTGGGTCTTCCTCTCTTGGCTCTCCTTGGCCCACTTCCTCCTGGCCCTGTCCGGAGACTAGGCCAAATCCTCATCCTCATCTCCTTAGAGTCTTCCCCTCTTGACAGCTTTTTTCCATCTCTGGTGACAGCATTTTCCCTGCTATGGGATTTCCAGCCTGTTGCTGGGGGTGGGTGCGATGTTTACTTAGAACAAGTTAGAGTCTCATTGGCTGGAGAGACGGTGGTAGTGGTGGGGCAGATCATGGGATCAAGGACTCTGGGGAGTTCTGTGGCTCCTGCCTCATGATTGACCCACCTTTTCCCAGACAGCCCAGGAAGCACTATTTATATCAGCTCCACTTTCCTGGGTGCCCATAACAGGCACCCGTGGTACTGTCCACCTGGTAGGGGCATTCAGAAGTACGGCTCTGAGCCCAGCGGCTCATGACTCATTTCTGACGGAGCTCACATTTCTAGTGGTTTGTGGCTTCCTCACCCTGGATATTCTTTTGGGTTCCTCAAGGAGACAGCCAGAGAAAGGGGTGGGGCTCTGCATTCAAAACCCAGCTGTGGTGGTGTGATTGTGAGCAATCCACGGCTTTCTTGAGTGCCTTGGTCTTCCTGCCTGTCAGGTGGCGATCACCCAGCTGTCTTCCAAGCTGGAAGGGGCTTGGAATGTCCTAGAAGGGAGATCAGCAGAACAAAACAGGTGCCTGTTGGCTTGTTGAATGGAACTGGCTGTAGTTTCATCCTACCCCTCTCGTCTCTGTTGTAGCTGCTTTTCAGAGAAGGGCATTTCCCTGAGCTGAAGCAGGTAGAGATATGAGAACTAAATTCCCGGCACCCTCCTGATAGCAGCTCTTCCCACCCAGACCCCGACAGTCTGCATCTTTCCTGAGCCGAGGTCCCCGCAGGCTCCCCTTCTCAGCCTTTCTACCCTTGGCCTCATTCTCTAGCCTTCTCCTTCCCCAGAAACACTGGGTGAAAATCCCTGTCTTGCCAAAACTGCAGAATGTGTTCCCTTTCTCATAAACAGGTTTATAGCTGAGCTTGCCCAGACAGAGTCCTTGCCAGCGGCAACCCTGGCTCCTGCTTGCAACACAGGCCCACGTCATGCCATAGAAACGGTGTACACTGTTACTGTCATGAGACACTCCCTGGGCTGGGCTGAGCCTGGCCAGATCCCCTTCCCTTTCTCTCCCCAATGGCTCCTGGTCCACTGAAAGGAGCAAGAACTCCATAAATAAGTTTTTCTCCTGCTTCTTTTGGGTAGAGGAGCTAGGCAGAGGGTAGGCCTTTATAAAGATGTGGCTAGGATGTTTGGCCCTGGTGGCCTGAGGGTACAGCGAGGTGGTGTTTGACTCATTGCTGGATCCTTGATGACTGGCACGGTGCCTGGCAGATCTGAGGTCCTGACAACTATTTGCTGAATGAAGGGCTGAGGGATGAGTGATGAGCCCTGTCTGAGAGTTTGCTCCCTGGGCGGATCCACTCCCTGGGTTTCTGGTTCTCTTCTATCCCCTTTTCTCATCTGGGCCCTTTCCCTACAGACAGAGCTGTCACTGCAAAAGGAGCAGTTGCAGCTCAAGATCATTGAGATTGAGGATGAAGCTGAGAAGTGGCAGAAGGAGAAGGACCGAATCAAGGTGAGCAGCCTCTCTGACTGCACCCTCACCCCACCTGTCTGAGGGCAAGGCAGGCCTAGGCTCACCCCATGTGAGGTTTCAGGCCCACGTTGATGTCCCATGCTTGTTTTTGCTGGGTTCTCTCATCCCATTTGGTATTCCTACCCACTCCCTGTCTTAGCCTGGGCCAGGCATTCAGATAAAATCTAGCCTCATTTTCTATCATCCCAGCAAATAAAGACCCCAGCTCTGCCCTATAATGTGTCTTCCAATATCCTCCAGTGTCTACTCTGCCTAGTAGACTACCCAGCCACCAAACACGTGCCATTTCTGCTCTACTTATGCCAGTGTGGCTCAATGTATGCCTGCCGTGGTTTGGGTCGTTGTAAAGCACAATCTGAAATCTTTGACTCTGGACCTTAGCTACATAAACAGCCAGCCGTTCACTTTCTGAATGATGCTTGGCTCTGGCTGGGGTTTCTGGGGACATACCCTGACTCATGCGAGAACGTCCAGGCCCACAGGGGGTCACTCATCTGTGGAGTGATGGCTCATGTCAACCCTTGCAGGGGAAGAAGCCACAGGTGGATAAAGAAGGGCGGGCTGTAAAGAACCTGGCCATCTCTATTAGTAGGTGGTATTCCTCAGTGGTGCTTTTGAGTGAGATTCTTAGCCAAAAAGGCATCCTAGGTTGGGTCAGTAGGAACGCCCTGATCCTGTGCTGGAACAGAAAGATGTACCCCACTAGGGAGACTTTTTTCATTGCTAAATTCTCCTTTCTCCTCCCCTTGACTTTGGGCCCAGAGCTTCACCACCAACGAGAAGGCCATCCTGGAGCAGAACTTCCGGGACCTGGTGCGGGACCTGGAGAAGCAAAAGGAGGAGGTGAGGGCTGCCCTGGAGCAGCGGGAGCAGGATGCTGTGGACCAAGTGAAGGTGATCGTGGATGCTCTGGATGAGAGGGCCAAGGTGCTGCATGAGGACAAGCAGACCCGGGAGCAGCTGCACAGCATCAGCGACTCTGTGCTCTTTCTGCAGGTAAAAGTGACTTCTCCGCTACTCAATCTCTCAATCCCCCATCTGTCTTCCCAGATCCTCATCCATCATTTGTCTAAATACCTACACATTCATCCACCATCCAACCATCTGTTCAAGCTTCATTCCATACGTCCGTTTAATTCTTCCAAACAATCCATTTTCCTACCTTACTGTCAAGGTGGCATGCAAATATCACCTTGTACCGACTTCAGCTGACATGTACTAGCAAGGCTCCAGGTTCAGTGGGAAAGAGTTCTGTGATTGATTAATGATGCCTGCTTTGGGCATAAGGGAAGTGGCATGTGTCTGCTGCATACTTGTTATCTTTGATCTGGTCTGTTGGTCTATTCATTCTTCCATCCTTCCATCTGCTACAGTGTTTTGGATGCTACCACATGCCCATTACTTTACTAGGTGCTGTGGCAAATAGAGAAGTAAAAGACATGGTTTCTGCCCCCAAGCAACTGTAATGCAGCTGGGAAGATAAGACATGTACAATTAGAGAACAATATAGAAAAGTGTGTAATTAAATGATAAAGCATATGGCTTGGGAGATAAGTGACTGTGGATGCTCAGAGAAGGACAAGCAGGCTGGAGAAAACTGAGATAGCTTTGTGGAGGAGGAGAAGGAGTTAGGCTGGGTCTTGAAGGCTGGTTAGGATTTGAGAGAGAGGAAGCATTCTCCACTGAGGGGCAAGGAAAGTGAGAAGTGCAAAGGTGTCCAGGTAGGATTGAGTATGGCACCTGAAGGTGGAAATGCCAGCATGATTGACCCAGCAGTCAGTGGTAATTCCTTTTATTTATTTAATGCTTTCACTCCCAAAGTCTTCCAGTTTGTGTCCCTCTCATAATCCCCTATGGTGTAGACATGACGGACTTGGTTTAGAGGTGGGAACTGTGGAGTCACATATCCGAATGCTAGTGCCATTGGGATGTTGGCATCTAGGGTATTTCAATTGAATCTTCTCACCTTACAGAGAAGAAACTAATGTCTGGTGAGGAATAGTGTGGGGCTAGTTAATAGCAGAGCTGGGCCTAGAATCCAGCCAGCGCTGAGTTTACCAGCTGGACCATGAGAACCGTCTGTAGAGACGGGTCCCCACAACTCATAAAGACTAGGACGGTAATGGCTTCTTTCCTTTCTCGGTAGGAATTTGGTGCATTGATGAGCAATTACTCTCTTCCACCACCGCTTCCCACCTATCGTGTCCTGCTGGAGGGGGAGGGCCTGGGACAGTCCCTGGGCAACTTCAAGGACGACCTGCTCAATGTGTGCATGCGCCATGTTGAGAAGATGTGCAAGGCAGACCTGAGCCGTAACTTCATCGAGAGGAACCACATGGAGAATGGTAAGTTCAAGACCATGGCGTTTGTCTTCCAGGTCAGTTCCTGCTGCCTGGTGCATGCTGACATTCGGCTGGCTGGTCCCTCAGTGTTCCCACCTAAGGGTCATGGATTCTACCCCCTTTGAACTTGCATACCTATTGCAAGGGCCCTTCTGAGCAGGGAGTACCTGGGCACTGGCTGCACAAATGCCTCCTCTCTGTGGGTCATCCACCAACTCAGATCTACATCTGATTGTCAAGTCCAACCAATAGCTGTCTGGACGCTGCCCCTCCTATGGGCCAGACTGTGAACTGGTGGCTTTGCAGACTCCAGCAGATGTGAACAACAACTACAGCCATGCTTGGAGGGAGAATTTGCCTGTCACCCTGGTGATGCTGAGAGCAGTGCTGAGCCAGAGGCTGGATTTGGCCTGGTGGGCTGGCTGGGCTGAGGACAGTGGGACACAGCATTTTTGTGACTCACTAGCTCCCTGAAGTCAACTTTTCTTCTGAGTCACACTGTCCCTGCAGAGGTCAACTGAATCATCTTACAGAAAGTCTCCAAACCTGAGAAACTACCTTGTTACAATGTCATTTTCTACTGAGTCCCTTTGCGGCCTGAAGCCTGGGCACTTTCTCCCAGGTCCCACCCAGCAGCCCAGGGCCTTGGGAATATAGCCTTGTTAATGATTTCCAGGTCTACACACCCCAAAGAAAATGACTCCCTCCTGGTCTCCAGATGGAGCACATGATTCTTTGGGGTGAAGAAGGGGAAAGTGTGTGCAGAAGGGTCGGTATCACTGTGTACCTTAGTGATAGTGGTATTATAGTGTCCCTGTGAAATGTAGGGGACATTAAAACACATCCAAGGACAGATAAAGCATTTTAGCAAGACAATCATTTGGCTTCAAACTGCACTCAGATCTCGAAATTCTCCTTCTAATGACAATAGGATGACACTAATGGTGATGATGGCGGCTGATGAAGATTGAGAGCTCCCTGGATACTGGGCATTGCGCTGAGCTCCTTCTGGCCAGCACCTTATTTTCCCTGCAGGGTGTATTGCATTTTGTAGATGAGAAGGCTGAGGCTTTCAGGGTGTGCAGCTAGGTAGGAAGTTCGGTGGGGTCTAACACTCTGCTATTCAGTCTCCCATTATTTCTCATCTGAGAAGCTGCTGCTGCTGCCAGTGGCTGTAGCCATGAGGTTGAGGAGTGTGGTAATCACTGTCCCTGGGCTACACACCCCTCAAGTGGGGTCTGCCCAGACCCAGAAGGATGGCCCTGTCTGGGTTGGGGTGGCCCATGAGCCTTGAGGGAATCGTTCAGCCTCCCCATGACTCCCTGTCCCATTTCTAGGTCACGATGGTGCTGGCCCTGGCCTCTGTGCAGGTGTGGCCTGCTTCCTGTACAAGGTGTGCATTGAGGTGACAGCCAGGAGCAGGGATGGGTGCTGCTGATTCAGCTGTCCGCACCTGGGCCCGAGGCCTCTGGGGGAGGCTTCTCTGCCTCTGCGTTGCTGTGTTTTGCAGCTGCTGCCTGGTTGTTGGGGGTGTGTCTGCTGTAGGAGGCTGGGAATGGGTGGCCAGTGGAGTCAGACCTTGGAGTGACCATCCACCGCTCTCTGGCGCTAGCTTGCCTACTAGACCGGGGACTTATCCCTATCCTCAAAGGCCCAGGCTGAAGCACCAGGCTGCTCCACCGTGGGCTCAACGGGGGCGAGGGCTGGGCTAACACTAAGGAGGGCATTTGTTTTCTTTTTTTTGAGACAGAGTCTCACTCTATTGCCTTGGATAGAGTCCGTGGCATCATCGGAGCTCACAGCAACTTCAAACTCTTGGGCTAAAGTGATCCTCTTACTCCAGCCTCCCAAGTAGCTGGGACTACAGGTGCCCGCCACAATACTTGGCCAGTTTTTCTATTTTTTAGTAGAGATGGGGTCTTGCTCTTGCTGAGGCTGGTCTCAATCTCCTGACCTCAAGTGATCCTCCTGCCTCAGTCTCCCAGAGTGCTAGGATTAGAGGTGTGAGCCACCGCACCCGGCCTGAGGGCATTGCCTTATTCTTTCCATATCTACTGTGTGCTGGGACCCTGTTAGGCACAGTGATGAAGATGGGGGTGAGGATCTGAGCCGCTCATCCTCTTTATGCCCAGAAGAGAAGGAGAGGGAAGGACAGAAAAGTAGAAGATGAGGAAGTCATAGGAAAAAGGAACAAGGTGGAGGTGGCAGTGAGAAGTTAAGCACTGAAGCAGATTTGAGCTGGGGGTCTGCAGGTGGGTACCTCCCCCTCCCCGTAGCAGCTCACCTTGCACAGCCACCTGGATCTCTGGGACCTTGTTCCCCCACCTTAACATGCCATCAGTATAGCAAACCACAATAATGCCTGTTACATAAGGGTGGGCGTCATGCCATCTAGAAGTGAGCCTAGAAGTGGGGAATCAGGACTCAAGCCTCAACTCTGCCCTTGTGGACATGTGACATTGGGCAAGTTGCTCCAGTTACCTCCTGAGCCTCAGTTTCCTTATCTGTCACTAGGGGATGTTCGTGCCTGCCCATGAGCTGATGTACAGACCAAATAAGAAATGACTCAGATGCTACCAACAAATGCAAAGAATGTAACTCAATCGTATGTTCCCTTATATTCATCAAAAAGAAAGAAGGAAGGAAGGAAGAAAGGAAGGAAGCAAGGAAGGAAGGAAGGAAGGAAAGAAAGGGAAAGGAAAGGAAAGGAATCAATAAATGAATGAAAGGGAATGCAACAGCATACTATAAGCTGCAAAGTGCGTGTGTGTGATCTTACAAAGGGTCTGTCCAAGAAGGGGCTGGCTCATTAAAGACATTCCCACAAGAGCTCAGGAACACAGCGGATGCTGGGCGGTGTCCATTGCTTTCTCCGAGGTTGCAGAACCTTGACTTTCCCTGGGACAGAGGGGTAGGCTGTGGGTGACTCAGCCAGGCCAGGGATGTACCCGGAGAGCCAGCTCCTCTTCCTCACCTGCTCCTCTGCTGCCCCACCCTCTCTCCTTCCTAGGTGGTGACCATCGCTACATGAACAACTACACAAGCAGCTATGGGAGTGAGTGGAGTGCGCCGGACCCCATGAAGAGGTACTCAATGTACCTGACGCCCAAGGGTAAGGCTGAGTCTGCTTGCCCCAGGCCTGTGTTCCCCTTGCCACGAGGGGCCCTCAGAGCCCATGGAGAGACTCTCAGCCAAGTTCCTTCTGGGTGGGGTTAACTATACATCTGGATTGCCTGGGAAATCTGTGGCACCCCTGTGGTCCTGGTGTGATCATGAACAAAAGTGTCCTGTTTGGGACAACACAGTACTATCCAGCACCCAGCTCATCAGAGGTGTCACCCCCTCCACACATACAGGCCTTTGCCCTCATCTCCCTCGCCTCAAACCCCCCACCCTTGCTTCTCTGTCCTTCCAGAGATCTCTAGGCCCCCCTCTGCGGGGGTAAAGCTGTGTGTTGCTTTTGCTCAGATTTTTGTGGGTCTTGAGCTTTGCAGAGAAGCTGCCGTCCCCTGAAACAGTGGTTCTCAACCTTCCTAATGCCGTGGATAAGGAAGGTCCTTTAATACAGTTCCTGAGGGTCGCGACCCACAGGTTGAGAACCGCTGCCCTAGAATAATCCTGTTCCTCTGGGACAGGGAGGGAGAAGTCTCTTTGGAGTGTCCTCTCCGTGCCACCTGGGCCTTCAGACCCCTCCCAGGCAGTCCCAGCCTGCAGGGTGACAACTGGGTGAGGTGCAGACCAGTTCCGACCTGTCCTTGCCCTGTGGTGGCCTGTCATATTCTTGGGCACCAGTAGCAAACCACAATGATGCCCGTTACATAAGGGCGGAAGGGGTGTGTGCCTGTACATGGGGGGCAGAGGGACCGGGCGGCATGGACAAAGGAAGGCACAGGTGCAGGGGAGGGAAGGCTTAGGCCTAAGCAATAACTCACACATATACACACGGGAGGGGCTGGGGGGAAGCCTCTGCTGCTCCACCCAATTTGAAAACAACCCCTGGGCTTCTCGCAGTTGGGTTCTACCCCTCCAGCATTCCTGCTGTGGGCCCGTCCCTGCCAGCCTGCGCCGTCCCCTTTGCTTCCCAGGGTGCTGCCCCTTTGGGCTGGATGAGATGATGAGCTGTGCTAATTAACCTCCCCATCCCTGCCTCACCCTGGCCCGGTCCTGTGCCCCTCTCCCCTTATGTGGCCCCGAGACCCTGCTTGCCTCTCTGCCCTGCAGAAGGGTCAGGGCCTAGCGTGAGCCCCCTACAGGCTATGGGAAGGGAGCAGTGCAGCAAGGTGGGTGGGAAGGACCTGTCAAGATGTGCCCCCAAGAGTCCAGGATGGGGGGACCCTGGGTTGGCCACTGCCCTGTCTGGCCACAGTGTCCCTAGCTGAGAAGGGAGGTAGAACTCAAATGCCAGGAGACCTGTCAGCCCTGTTGCTATGAGTCAGTCTGTGACATTTGTGGTGGGAGAAACAGGCTCCCCTGGTCCTCCTGCCCCAGGCTCCATGAGCACAGAGGGAGGAAGAATCTGCCCTTGGGGAGCTCCTAGGCTCAAGGCAGAGGCCAGGAGAGTTGTCAAGGAGGTTGGGAAACAAGGCCACTAGGAAACCACCAGGCCCTGAGTCTGGGAGTTTGGGGTAGATAGGAATGGGCAGTGGCTGGGACTCCTTCCCAGGGGGTGCGACTGTGATGGGGGGGCCAAGGGGAGAGGAACTGTGGGCACTTTGAGTTCCAGGAGGGATTTTTGAGTGGGGGCAGCTGGCAGGACTTGGGGGCGTGGTGTAGTCTGAGAGCTCAGCAGAGGGAAAGAGGCAACAGGGGACCCCAACACATGTGGGAAGCTCATAGTCTCCATCTGTAAAGTGGGGTTCTGGCCCCCCTCTTGCCTTCCTCACAAGGCCGCTGTGGAGCTGGAGTGGGTGGGGTAGGGCTCCGATCCCTCCAGGGGGTAAATACTGGCACCTGGGCACTGTCTCAGGCCTGACGCATCAGGTCACTTCCAGGTGGCTCCTCCCTTACTGGGCCAAGCCCACTGCCCCTGGCCCCACAGTTACCATGCCTCCTCTGTCTCCCATGTGTCCTCTGCTTCCCAACCTCTGGGGTCTCATTCACATAGGGGCTGGACCTGGGGGGAAGTATTGGCTTTTCCTGCCCTGCTGGTGACCCTCAAAGTCCCCAACTAGGTGACCATGAGTCTTAATCTTTCCAAGGCCATGGGGGTGTTATACATGATGCTCTCAGCATGATTACTAATAGAGCCCCCCTGCTCTCAAAAGTATCTCAGTTTGAGTGGTGAATTAAGTGATTGCCTTATGCTAGACTCAAAGAAGCTCTCCTACCAGAGGAGTCCAGGTCCTGGGACAGGCACTGGAGAGCTGTATAGGGGCAGGGACTCCTGCACCAAGACTCCTCAGTTGGAGGCTCAGGTCCCATGCTGAGCCAGACTCCCTTCCTGCCATGACAGGCCCTTTCCCTCTGCCTTACAGGTGGGGCCCGGACATCGTACCAGCCCTCATCCCCGGGCCGCTTCTCCAAGGAGACCAACCAGAAGAACTTCAGCAATCTCTATGGCACTAAAGGTTGGTGGGTGGGGCCCCATGGAGGCTGTGCAGGTGGGGGAGGGGCATTAGGGCCAGGGTTGGGCTCCCCAGAGTAAGGTGAACGTGGGGACCCCAGACATGGATTGGGATGGGTGGGTGGCTGGCATATACTATGAGCATGAGTTGGTGTGTCTGTGTCTGTGTGTACATCTGGGCACACGCAGGATGTTGTTTGTTAGGCTAGAGAGAAAGCAGCCAGTTGCCTTGAATCCCGGGGAATGCAGGAGTCCTCTTATCCTTGAAGGGTGATTTGGGGGAAACTGGGGGTCACCTGTTAGGGCATGAGGACCCACTGAGGATCTTTGCAGGTTTGCATACTTCTTCCTTGAAAGTCTTTAATACAATTTAGTTTAGCCATGAAGGGAAAGGAAGGCATGATATGAAATGGTGCCATCCCTGGAACCCTAGGAGGTGGTGTCGCCACGAGAGGTTAGTGAGTGACACCTTAAGACCTGGAAGAGGTGAAATGGGGGAGACATGTCCTCCCCAGGGGAGCTGCTGAGTGCAGGGGCTCCCTCTGCCCAGTGCTCTGAGAGGACCACTGTGCCCAAGGGCAGGGCCACGTGCTTGATGAGCTCTGGCTCTGTCCTGGGGGCCCTGGGAACCGGCCAGTCACATCCCCCAGTGCCCCTGTCCCAGACACAGCATTGACAGGACGCTTCAGTGAGGACAAGGCCCATGGAGACCACAGGGCTGGGTGTCCGGTGGACAGGGCAATGCCCAGCTTCCATGTCCAGAACTAGATTCATGGCTGTGACCAAATTCATCCCCCCTCCTCACATGCAGTGGATGTGAGCTGCACTGGGACAGGGCTGCTACAACCCCAAAGCTCAAGAATAGGAGGGGCTCTGGGGACAGATGTTGAAAAGACAGTGAAGGAATGAATGAACAGGCTGGCCTCTGACCTCTGAGCCTTGACTCTCACTGAGGGCCCTGCCGCAGAAGCTTCCTGGCACCCTTGTGGGAGGGCTCAGCACTGGGTCAGGTGGCCAGCCCCACCCATCTTTGAGCCCTGAGCCCAAAGGCCAGCACCCAGCCCTCCCTGTAGACAGCCCTGGGAGAGGACTGCTGGGCCTGGTGGCTGCTTCTGTGGAGCGAGTTTGGTTTGGTTGAGGAGGCCCTCACGCTTCCAGCCTGGGGGTGCTGGAGAAGGGCATATCATCCAGAGGGCCTGACCCCATGCCCCTCTTGCACCACCCCTGTCCCCTAGACTACAAGGCATGCTGTGCATGGACGTCTGTTAGCCTATTCAACTTGGCAAACAGAATTTCAGGAGTTTGATCAGCTGCCTCTGTCCTCAAGTTTGTGGATGTTTGTAATTATTTGTTCATGTGTTCATGCATTTATCCATCAGCGTTCTAGGCGTCTTCTAGGAGCACCTTCTAGGAACCAGGCTCTGTGTCAGGCCCTGGGTGTGCTGCTGGGCCAGACCTCACTGGGGAGATAGACAATTAAACACACAACTGCAACTTGGAGAATGGGTTATAGGGTGATGGGGCCGAGGCACAGGTGGATTTGGGGGAGGTGACATGTAAGTTGACACTTGAAGACCCAATATGTGAATTTGCTAGGGTGGGGAGTAGGAGGAACGTTCTAGGCAGAGGACCTGGTCTGGACACAAAGCCTGGGGTGGGAGGGGAACTGGTGTCCTGGACACTGAGGGCTCAGGCTGGCTGGGGTGTTGAGGGATGGAGGGAGGGACAGGGAAGCCAGGAAGTGAGTGGGGATGGTGGAGTAAGGTGGGTCGCGTTAAGACTTTGCCCCTTATGCTGAAGACAGTGGCCTTTAGGAAGGACAGAGAAATGACTGCTTTGTTTTTTTTGCAGTTCTGAACCCGCCACCTCTGGTATATGGGGCTGGCGCCCCACTCCTTTGAGCCACGGGTGCCGCCTAAGGCATGACTGCTTTTTATGTTAGAAAGAATTTTGATGGAGAGAGGATTAGGGAGGTGTCTCTGGGGACACAGGAGCATACTAGCTTGAGATGGGGCCGGGGGCTGGAGAGGAAGAGCTATGAAATTGGCCACATCCTGGATCCTGCCCCCCTCAAGCCTGGCTGCCAGGGTCTAATGCCCCTTCTCTGCCCTGCCAGGTAACTACACCTCCCGGGTCTGGGAATACTCCTCCACCATCCAGAACTCTGACAATGACCTGCCTGCCGTCCAAGGCAGCTCCTCTTTCTCCCTGAAAGGTGAGCTCTCCCCACCTACCCCCTTGGTTTTCCTCTGCAGAGGCCCCTGCCTTGGTCTCTGCTCCCCTCTGGTTAGTTGCCTTGGTCTCTGGTCAGTTGTCATGGTCTCTGACCCCCTCTGGTTAGTTGCCTTGGTCTCTGGTCAGTTGCCATGGTCTCTGCTCCCCTCTGGTTAGTTGCCTTGGTCTCTGCTCCCCTCTGGTCAGTTGCCTTGGTCTCTGCTCCCCCTCTGGTCAGTTCCTCCCTCACCAGGAAGAGGAGAGAGTCCTGGCCTGAGAGCAGGGAGGTCATCACAGCCTTTGCTGTAGACCAGGGCTGGATGGGGGCTTGGCCGCATCAGGGTTTCTCAGGCCTTCACCATACTTGGTCCCGAATGATGCACCTCAAGAGGTCTCTGCTCAGACAGGTGTGACATGCCACGCCATGTCTGCTGTACCCCCACCTCTGAGAGCCCTGGGGTGCTTCTGTCTTCCTTCTTCACAGAGTCCATTTACCTGTGTTCAGCCAGTGACTCCCAGTGCTGGTTGAGCCAGGACCCCGTGGCCATGTAGTGCTCTGATACCCCAGGGCCAGTCCTGCAGAAGCCCCTTTGGGAAGGCAGGACAAGATGTCCTGTAAAGGACTCCTCCCCCTGTCCCACCTGCCCACTCTGGGCAGCACTCTTTGGCAAAGCTGAGGGGTCAGTGCCTCCTGTGCCCTGGGGTTGGGGTCATCCTGGGAGCCATAGATCCCAGGCCTCTATGTCTCTCCTGTAAGATCCCAGAGACAGCTCTGGTGGCGTGGCGGGAGTTTCTCCTGGCACCCCAAACATCTGGCCTGGAAGAAGAATCGGCAGGTTGGGTGGGGCCGGGAGAGGGAGAGGGAAAGAGGCTTTCGGGGCAGTTAGACCCCATGGAGTGGCCTCTGAAGGGGCTGTATCACTCAGCTGTCCCTTCTAGCCTGGTGTCCCAGACCATACCTGGGCAGGGAGTCTCGGAGCTCTTAGCAAGGTAGAGGAGAAGGGAATGTGAGCAGAGGGTCTCAGCTCTACTATGAGTAGGACCCCCAGGGACATCCTACCCTTGGGACAGGCCTGGCGAGCTTTAGCGCTTGCCTTTCCTGCTCTCTGGTCCAGCCTGGGTGGAGAGGTGGCCACCCGCCAGTGTGATTTGGAGCCCTCACATGTCCCAGTATATCCCCCTCAGCCTGCTAGACTCTGCATTACAGCAAGGGAGCCACTTAATGAACACACTTGGCCTGGGAGGTAGAGGCCAGCTCACCTCTCACCTTCCTGCAGCTCAGCTCCGCAGGCTGGCTGGAAATGGCCTTGGATATGGCTCTGGACAGGGCTGACCTATGTGGGAGGGCAGCCCCGGCTATGTGGACTGTGCCCCATGCACCACACCTGGAGGCAAGGCTGCCAGGCTGGTTCCAGGGGCTGGGTGATGGCTGCGCGAGCCACAGCCCAGAGTGAGGCGTGAGCCCCTCCAGCCCCTCCTGGGACCAGCAACATGCCGCTAATGCCTCTCTCTCTCCCAGCAGGCCCTGGGAAAACCCCCTATCAGTTCACCACCTTGGGACAGGCCACAGCAGAGTTTTCCAAACCACTGGACCGCAGTGGACTGTTTAAAAATAATCCCGGTATCTGCCCATTTTCGCTCCCTCTCCCTCCCTCTCCCTCAGCAGGGCAGGTGGGATGTCCTGTGGGTTCTCTGCCACTTCTGAGGTGTCCTGGTCCCTCCTCCCCAGAGCTCCCTGGAAGAGGGGTGCATGCCCCGCCCTCCATCCCCAGTGGGACTGCTGCTGCACGGGGCTGGTGTACGGGCCACCCCACCGTCCCCATCCTCGTCTCTCTCATGGCTGGCATGGGATTTCTTGGGAACTGAGAAGTGAGGCCTGAACCTGTCTCTCTCGATCTCCTCTCAGGACCCACGGAACCGTATCTTTCCAAGCGTGCCCCAGCCCCAGCTGCAGAAGATACCTGGTTCTCTGCTCCGCCTCTTCCCACGTCTCTTTCTCAGGGCCACCCTGGGCAGGGCAGCCCGACAGTGCTGCAGATCTCACTCAGACCAGGGCAGGACAGGGCTTCCCCAAGGCAGGCCACGGTCTCATTGGACAGAGGTCTGGCTCAGGACAGACCCTGTTTATTTCTCAAGCTGCTCTGAGTCCAGGTCTCTGCCTGTCCCCGCAGCTGATGGCTGACACTGAGAGTGCTTTCCACTGTTGTGCAGACTAGAGCTCCTTATAGATCCCCCAGGGCTGAGAGGAGGAGCCAGGAAGGGTGGTGGCTCGCATCTTCGCAACCAAGCTCAGACAGCACCATCCGCTCTGGGGTTCTTGGCTGGCTGTCTTAACTCTGGGTGGAGGCCACACTGGCAAATTATTGCCCCTCTCTGGACCCTAGTCTCTGGTTAATGGAGAGCAACAGAGCTGGGCAGAATGAACCTGAATATGGGTTTTAGAGTCTCGCATAATGCCTGGTTTTGAATTCCGACTGCTGCTTGTATGCTGTGCAACGCAGGCAACCTGCTGAGCTCGCAGAAATGTGAGCTGGGCTAAATGAGATGTGCAAAGTCCTGGCACAGTGCTGGGCACAAGTGAGGCTCAGTAGCAAGTGGGAAGCAGCGTACGATCAGCACTGGGAGGTCAGAATGCGCTCTTCCTGCCGGGAAATCCTAGCAGGATGGGCTTAGGAGGTGGCTTTCTGGACTCCCGGGAGGTTCTGTGGCATGAATTTGAGGTGGATAGAAATCCTTGCAGAGCAGCGGGATGCTGACGTGGATCTGGGGGTGACGCTCCCCTGCTGCCTGGCTCAGCCCATCTGGCAGGCTCCCCTTCCTCCTGTCTGTTTCACTGCTTCCTCTTCAGGTGGCTGAATTTGGTAATGGGCTAGATGAGGCTTGGCGGTCACTTTGGAGAAGGCAGATATGCTACTCCGGCCCTGGGGGTCCTGGTCTACCAGCCCATGCTCCTGCTGACTGGAGCCTCTTGTCTTTCTAGGATACCCCTCCCTCATGCGGAGCCAGACCCCCAAGGCCCAGCCCCAGACTTGGAAATCTGGCAAGCAGACTTTGCTGGTGAGTGACCCACCCTGGATAGCCCGCCTGGGCACAGAGGGACGGTCCCCAGGGGAAACTCATCTTCATGTTCCGAGGGCCTGTGGGAATGTGGTTACCTTGGAGCCACAGGGTGGAGGAGGCAGCAGCAGACTGAGCACTTTTAGATAGCCAAGGGCAGTAGAGACCCAGGGCCAACAGGCAGGGGACCTGCCTAAGCACACACTGTCTAGGTCTCAGTTTTCTAACCTCTGAAGTGGGAGGCCCTGGTTTGTTTATTTGGAAAATGGTTATTGGGTGTTTATTCTTAGAATGACAGCTTGGTCCCTGCTGGCTCTGGGATTGTAGAACATTCAGTGGAGGGGACAGATATTCTAGGTACGGGTCGCACCTCTTCGGGGCAATTCACAGTTCTGACAGTATAAAGGCCTTTGGGATAAGTTAGGGAGGTATTTAGGGTTCAGTATCTGATGACTCTAAGCCGGAGGCATCAGAAAAGTAGCACAATGGGAAGTACGGCCTTGGAGTCCAGGCCCTCCACTGTGTTGACTATGGGTTTTAGAGTGAAGTCTCCCTTTGGGACTCTTGTTTCTTCCTCTTTTTTTTTTTTTTTCGTGAAACAGAGTCTTGCTCTGTCACCTGGGATAGAGTGTTGTGGTGTCATCATAGCTCACAGCAACCTCCAACTCCTTGGCTTGACCATCTTCCTGTGTCAGCCTCCTGAGTAGCTGGGACTACAGGTGCACACTACTGTGCCTGGCTAATTTTTTCTATCCGTAGTAGAGATGGAGTCTCACTCTTTCTCAGGCTGGTCTTGAACTCCTGAACTCAAGCAAGCCTCCTCCCTCAGCCTCCTAGAGTGTTAGGATTACCGGTGTTAGCCACTGCTCCTAGCCAGTTTCTTGTTTTTTATAGTGTGGGTGCTTTGAGGATCCCCAGTGCCCATTACCCCTGATGTGCCTGGGCCCCAGTCAAGACCTCAGTGATCAGGGACTGTCCTTCATATGCGAAGTCTCTATCCCTCCAAGCATCTCTCTCCTGAAAGCCCCTGCTAGGCCTTGCTGAGAGCCGGCTGGCTGCCTTGGTGTGTGTGTGTCATCAGAGGCTCTGCTGGAACAGGGTCTAGAGTCCCAGTTCCTGCTGTCTTTACATTTGGAGGACAGAGCACAGGGAGTTATTTGCTCTGGACCAAAAAGAGTGACTACGGCTGGTTTAATTGGAGAGAATCTTTAATTTGCTGGTGATGGGAACTAAGTGATCGTGTATGTAATTTGGAGCTGGGCCCAGGGGCATTGCAACAGCAGGACTGCAGAAAGCAGATATGGGGAGAAAAAAGGTTTCTGTTCCTAGACTTGGCCCTCCCCCTCCGTACCTCATGCTTTCCCACTCTCCCAGAACCTAGGTCCTTGCAGAAAAGGCTCATCACACCTTGAGACCCCTGCAAGAAGGCAGGTGCCACTGTGCAGAGAGAGTGGCCTGGGAATCAGGACACCTGGCCTCAGCCCTCTAACTTGCTGTGTGACCTTGAGTCCTTCTTCTAGTGTGCCTCAGTTTCCCCTTCTGTAACATAAATCGGAGGACCCGGATGATTTCATAGCTCTGCCAGCTCTCAAGTGCTGTTAGCCAGGAAGGGGATGGTGTGGGAGAACACCTGCTGGGTGTCACTGGACCATGTTCCTGTTCTCCCACCAGTCCAGGCTCCTAACCAGCCCCTGGTTGAGATTCCCTGATGTGTGGTCTTATTAACCTGATCTTCCTGAAAGAAAGGCACAGCCACTTCCAGGTCTATTTGCTTTGCCCTGTGGGCTGACTGCTTTAAGCTCCAGCCTGGCACCTAGAGGTCAGGAGATCTGCTTCCAGGGCCTGCTCTGCCAGTGAGTAAGTGTGTGACTCGTCTCTGTCCTTTTCCTTTCCTGAGTCTCAGTGTTTTCCTTTGTTTATTGGGCAGCTAAGGACTGTCAGCCCTGGCACTTATTCCACAGGCCCCTGTCCCACTGTGGACAGGTGCAGGCAAGGCTATGACTGGAGCTGCAAGTTCCTGAAAGGCAGGTCAAGAGTAGGACTAGGATACCCTTGGGGTGTGTGCATGGGGGGTGTCTCCTGTACTGGGATCAGTGAAGCATGGGGTGGACTCAGTCTCTGCCTCATTTCAGGAACAAATCTACTCCTCGACTTCCTCTAGGAGCTGACAGTACTCACATGGGCAAGGAGCAACTAAAATTTGCTCTTCCATTTCAGTCTGGAGGGCTGACATCTCAGGACCCCCATGAAGTAACTGGGGGAGATAGGGGTGCTAATTTCATGAAATCACGGGGGGATGCGATACACCGACGGGGCTGGGAGAATTGCTTCTGGGCTCTGTCCCTGAGTATTGACTGGGGGGTGGGGTTGGAGTCTGGGACTGCATTGGGCTGGGGCAGCTATTTACCCTCTGTGCACCCTTCCCTTGGAGAGGACTGCGTGGACAGAGCAGAAGTAAACACTTGAAGCTTTCTCCACTCGAGGAGTGATGCAGAGATGTGCAGGGGTGTGGGGGTGGGGGTGGACTTGAGCCAGACCTCTGGGCCTTGAATTCCAGCTCCCCTACTTGCCAGCTGAGAGACCTTGGGCAAGTTGCCTAGCCTCTCTGTGCTTTGGTTTGCTCAGCTATAAAATGGATATGATAATAGTAATCTGTTTTATTGGGTGGTTGTAAAAATTAAATGAGTCCATCCATAGAAAGCACTTGACACAGTGCTGTGAAGCTCAGTAGACATAAACGGTAGCTGTAGTGGTGCTGGGAGCCCTTCATGGGCTGTGGAGAAAAAGTTCAGTCAGTTTGATGGCAAGCTGAGGTTCAAGGTCACCACCAATTAATGGGAATGAATTCTGATTAGGATTTGAACCTGGAGCTTTTGATATCAGGGAACTCCCTGATCTCAGGAGAGAGAGCTCTTATGGGTCAGGCCACAAGGCCCTTAGAATGGTTGGGTTTGGACCTGGCTGGAGGCACTGAGGGTGGGGTGGGTCTGGCTCAGGGCTCACCTGCCTCCCAGCCTCGCTGACCCCTCTTATTTCCCCACAGTCTCACCACCGGCCATTCTACGTCAACAAAGGCAACGGGATCGGGTCCAACGAGGCCCCGTGAGCTCCAGGAAGGAGGGCATGAGTCACCACAGCCCCTTCCTCCTGGCCCTGCCGCTCTTGTCTCCTAAGCTACTGTGCTTGTCTGCATGAGAGGGACACCCCCGCCCCTGCCTTCCCCAGTCCTCCCGGCCTCCCATGGCAGTCCTGGCTGCCCTCGCTTCCCCATGGTCTATACTCCACCTAGGCCCTTTCCTGCCTGCTGACTCCTGATGTCACCACAGTTCCTGCATTCAGAGGCCATCTCGTGGCTGGGCAGGATAGGTGGGGTGTCCCCTGATCCGCCACCCTCCTCCTCTTGGGCTGCACACAGGGATAGCGGTAAGGACCCAGGTGGCCTTAGCCTGCCTCTCTCATACACACCCTGCTGACTCTAGGCCCTTGACTATTTCTGTTACTTCCCTTTCCCTGATGTGGTCAGCAGGGGGCGGGCCAGGACCGCTGCCCCTCTCACATCCAAAGCCTCGCCTCCTGCTTCCCAGCAACCTGGCCCTGTCTAGAGAAGCCTGGCCCTATGTGCCCTTGCTGGCCCTACTTATGCCCAGTCTGGCAGAGCCTGTAGTCTTTGGCTACCTCGGATGGAAAACTGCCAGAGTCTTGGCATCACCCTGCCCAGGCCATGGGTCTCTACTGCAGTCACTTAGAATCTGGGGTCCTTGGAAGGGGGCTTCCCCTCGCTGGCAGGGCAATTCTAGCCAAGATATTTCTCTCTCTACCTGCTAGGACAGATAATTCCCTTGACATTACATAGCCTACCCATGAAAATAGTCACTGGCCTGGCCATGCAAGGGAATTACCAGTGACCTATAGGATTTCATGACTTTTTCTGGGCTGCCCTGGTTGCAGCAAGAGCTATTGACAAGGATGCCTTACGCAGGGCTCCCCACTTCTACCCACTGCCCTGTCAGGGGCTGCCACTTCCCTCTGACAACTCTGTAGGTTGCATGTCTTGCATGTCACAGGGCCCAGGCCAGCTCTCCTCTCTCACCCACCAGCCCAGGGCCTGGGTAGGGGCTCTGGGAGGGGGCCAGCCTGCAGCGTGGGGGAGGGAGACATTCAGCTTGGGTTCCCCTCCCCCCACAAATAAACCATATATCAGTCACTTCTCTTGCATTGAGTGTTTCCCTGAGGGTCCCCAAAGGGACTGGCCACATTCTCCTGAACACACCTTTCTCTCTGATGACTGTGGGTCATCTTTCTTTCTTCTCAAAGACGTGGGATGAGGGTGTAGAGCAGGGGCCTGGGCCTTGGTTAACAGTGAACACAGGGTGGGGCTGGGGTGCACGCTGACTGCTCTGAGCCGTGAGGATCCCCAGCGCAGGCTGGCGTGGAGGCTGCAGACCCGAGGGCTTTCCCAGGGACAGAGCCTGTAGCAAAGGCAGCAGGAGAGACAGGCTCCTGAAGCCAGCACCGTCCTGGGTTTGGGGGATGGAGGGAGATGAGGACGTCTAGTTCCTGCGAACCCAGAGAAATGTGGAGGGGTGATCAGGGAAGGCTTCCTGCAGAGGCAATCACACCAGGAGGAAGCATGGTGGTAGGGGGAAGAGTGTCCAAAACGCCCACAGTCTTTGCTGGTGTGGCAGGATCACTCAGGCCCCTCTGTTTTCACTGTCCTTTCTCACTCTGCTCCCCACAACTCTGGAAATTTCCTGAACGTGAGCTGGCTGTCGTCCGTTATGATGGGCAACACTCTTCCCTCTCCCCACCCTGCGGGGCCAAGTTGGGGGTGGGATTAGGGTTCCTGCCAGTGTCCAGGCTTCCCAGGAGGGGGTCCCTGGAACTCAGCAAGGGAAGGAGAAATGGGTAGGAAGAATAATATGCAGGAGAAAGGGGGGAAGCAGGGGAAGGAAGGAGAAGGGTGGAGTGCTTGTGTGGAAGACCTCCATGCACTGTCCACAAGAGACACCACTCACTGCAGGTCAGACCAGCATGCTCGGGCCTCCCCAGTGCCCTCCCTGACTGTTGAGACTGCAGTGTTCCCGGGATTGGCTGCTGCTCCCCACAGCCCTGTTCTGGGTGCTGGTCCCCCTCTGTGGGCACCAGTGTCCGGCGGTCTCTCTGACTTCTCTGGGACTTGCAGCCACTGTGGTCTTGATGGTCAGGAAGGCCATATTCCTCGGCTGCGGCAATACCCAGACTCTCTGAAAAAGGCCTTGGCCACGAGGGGCTCCCAGTTCTCCGGCCCTAAATCCACCAACTCCAGAGGAAGGGACTTGGCTGAATTCCCTGGGCCCTGCCTGGCCTGGGCCTGAGCCTGACCAAGACATGCCTCCTGCAGCCTGGAGGCCAGCAAGGTGGACTGCTAAGTAGATGGCAGTGGCAGGCAGCCCTAGGCCCTCTGCTGGGACCTGGGCAGAGACACTGCTGAGCATTGCCCTCCCCTCATCAATCCCCACCAGTTCCATTATCATTAGAGCTGTGATTATAAAGTGATCAGGGAAATCCTTTCTTCCCAGCTCTTGAGAATGCCTCCCTCCCCAGCATGCGTGAAAACAGGTGGACTACGGCAGGCCCCAAGTCTCCTAGAGCAGGACAGAAAGGAGAGAAGCAAGAGTCCATTTCTACTTCACGGTCCTCTCAGACCCTGGCAAAGTCCTGACCCTGGCTCTCCCGTCCTCTATCCTCATCCAAGTCCTGCATTAGGCAATTTGCAGTGGGGTGTGGGCAGCCCACTGGCAGACTGGGGAGGAGGGAGGCTGGGTCTTACCAGGGAGCTCTGGCTGGGTGGGTAGGAGACCTGACCCCCAGCCTTGCTGTGACACTTAGCTGTGTCATCTGGGCAAATGGCTTGTCCTCTCTGGACCTGACCTTTCCCATCTAAAAAAAAGGACATTTTATCTGGATCATTTCTGGGGGCCTCCCCAGCTCCAGTAGTCTGTGAAGACCAGAGTAAGAAGGGCTAGAGGAACTGGAAATTGTCAGTTGTTGAGACAAGGTCTCACTTTGTCACCCAGGCTGGATCCCAGGGGCATGATCATAGCTCAGTGCAATCTCAAACTCCTGGGCTCAAGTGATCCTCCTGCCTCTGCATCAGGAATAGCTGGGACCAAAAGCATGTGCCACTGTATCTGACTTTTTTTTTCATTTTTGTAGAGATGGGGTCTCACTTTTGCTCAGGCTGGTCTCAAACTCTTGGCTTCAAGCAATCCTCCCACCTTGGCCTCCCAAATCTCTGGGATTATAAGTGTGAGCCACCAGGCCTGGAAAAATGAGCTTGGTCCCAAGTTGGGGCACCACAATCAGGCCTCAGTGAGAAAAAGGCATGTCAGACTCCCAAATCCCTGAGGCTCCCTTTACCCAGCACTGCTATCTCTCCTTTCCTACCCATAGGGCCTTGGGTCCTTATCAGAGAAGCCTTCCCCTTCCAGAAGGGAGAAAGGTTGAGGCTTCAGAGGCCTGTGATCTCTCCTCTTAGCCTCAAGACCCCCTGGTATATGCAGTCTGTGATCTGGAGTTGTTCCATTTTGCCCTAGAACAGTACCTCCCATGTGGACAGGCATTGGTGATAAGAAGCAGTTGCCAGGGAAAAAGTGGCAGACTTTCCCACTTGGGCTTCCAAGGGCAGTGCAGAGCTGGGGCCATGTGGTGGGAATCCCGGCTGAACCACCCCCCAGGCGGTATAACATGGGCACTATGCCCACCCTCTCTGAGCTTCAGTGGGGATAATATCTTAAAGGACTGTTGGGAGTAACAGAAATACTCTGCAATGTGCCTGGCATCTCAGGTGCTCAATAATTGAGAAAGTATGATATTATATTATTATTATCATGCAATTAACAGCAATTGAAAAGCAATAATGATGATAGCATCCCAACCTGGGAGGAAGCTGGTTTTCTGGGCCTTTCTTTCTAGCCTTCTGTGCCTGGTGGGAAGACACAGTCCCAGAACCAACACCAGGGCCCCTGCAGTTCTTAATGTAGCCAGCAGATGACAGTATTTCACCGCAGTTAATAGCACAGCCTCCTACTCCAGCGCGGGCTGGAGTTGGAACTGGTGAGCCCCTTTCTCCCCTCCTTCCGCATTAGCTAATGGACTTTTCTGTCCTAAAGAATGTGTGACTCCAGAACGGCAGTGCCCCGGCTTGCTGCTCCCTCCACGAGGCCTTGCCCAAGCTGGCCTGGAGGCTGCGGGGTGGGGGCAGGGGTGAGTCCCCCCATGTGGTGGGCACTGCCTTTGGCTCCATCTGCTGGGGGCGGGCCTGAGAAGGGGGCTAGGTGTGGACAGCAGGTTCCATCTGCAGCCTCTGAAGAGCTCTAAGGCTGCCTGCTGGCAGTGGAACCAGAGTCCCAGAGTCCAGGCGAGGGGAGATGGAGGGGCTGCAGACGCCTTCTGTTGCCTTTGGGTTTCCAAAGTGATGTGGAAAGGTGGACTTTCCTCCTATGGACCATGCAGGGAGGTCAGAGGGTGTGCACTGGGGCCCAGGAACACCTGTCCAGGGGCGCAGGGGCTGGGAGGCTGAGGCTGGTCCCAGCTGCTGTCTTGTCCTGTTTTCCCGCCAAACCTTCAAATCATCTCCCAAGAGTGACCCAGGCAGTTTTATCTTTCTGAATATTGACTATTAAGTTTGAAAATGAACCGTTGTTCAGCCACATAAACAAGGGAGATAAAGTCTAATTGCTTGGTGGATGTGCCAACTCCTGGTTCCTAATTCATCACCTTGCCAAGGCTCAGGCTAAGCAGAGGCAAGGGGAGGGGGAGGGAGAGGGGTGGATGCTGGGACCTCTGGGACCAAGAGAGTAGACCTTGCAAGAGGGTCTACAGTGGGTGGGAGGACCCCTTCCCCTGGGGCGACTCTCTGGGTCACTCTTGGGAGGACAGGGAGCCAGGGGAGGGAGAGAGGGTAGGTCTTTGGCTGGGCTCCTTGTTATTGAGAAATTAATCCCAGATGGGGATATATAATGTGTTTCCTTGCTGGCCTGTAGGTTAGTCCTTGACAGCAAACTCTGCATTTCTGAGTTTAGTTCCACTGTCATGTTAATACCCTCAGTGGGACTGAAAACCTGGTTACTGATTGTCACCTTGTAGGAGGCCAGGCTGACAGTGGAAGGTGGAGCCCTGAGAGCTGGTCTGAGGACTCTCCCTATTCCACGGGTAAGGGGGTTTAGGGGGTGGGTTTTTGTTGGCTCAGGTGTGGACCAGCCTAGAGGAGAAACTGGACTGGGTGATCTGAACCCAGCATTGGACCATTGTCCAGGTCCCAGTGAGAGAGGGATAAGGCAGGACGAGAAGGGTGGATGGGGGGGGTGACTCGTAGACACTCATAGACACTCACATTGGGTGAAGCTCCGGGCATGGAGGGGTGAGGGCACAGGAGGTGTGGGCTGGTGCTCTGTCTGAACTTGCACGAGCAGGCCTGGGGGCTGACTCAGATGGCCCTCAAACCATGCAGCACAAAGCACAGGGCACCGGACAGCTGTGCTGAGCCTGGGGTGAGAGCTGGGGGGACCAGCAGGGCTTGACTTGGAGACTGAGTTCTGCCTGTGTCCCAGAGGGAGGCAGTGTGTCCTCTGGACCTGAGTCCTGACTCTGCCAGGGAGCAGCCACATCAGTAGAACCAGTTATTCATTCTTCCCGATTCTCAGTTTCCTCGTCAGCCAAATGGGGCTCATAGTAGTGACTGCATGAGTTTTCTGGTGAGCATTAAATGAAAGCAAGCAAGCAAAGGGTGGCCCTGGTGCTGGGACATCGTGAGAACAGGGGTCCTTTCCCTGCCTTCTATGCGCTCCTCTGAGCCTGCTTTCCTTGGTGGTGGCAGGGGTGGAGTCCAGCCTCCATCTGTGGGAGGCACTGCTCATTTCCAGACTGCCTGGGTCTGGTTCCCGGGCACAGCCCAGGCCCGAGTCCCTGGGTCTCTTCTTCCGGAGTAGGCATATGGCTGCAGGTCCTCCGGGCTACATCTGGCAGGGGAGCCCAACCGCAGGAGGGATGGAAGCTAATGCTTTTCCTCCCACCACGCAGGCCGGCCGCTACATGCATGGGTGGCCGGGGTAATTAATTTACACATTTCATCCTGCTTAAACTAATAAGCTTCTCTATCCTCCTCCACTGAGCCCCACTGAGCCTTCAGGCTGGGCCTGCCAGAGACATCATCCCGGCCCCAGGCGAGGCCGATCATCCCTATTGTGGTCTCATGGGCTCAGCCCAAGGCTTCCAAGTCCTGCATTTGCTCTCCCACTTCTAAAGCTGCTCGTTTCAGCCACCCCAGGACTGTTGATCTGGGGGTGCCACAGAGACTCTGTAAGTCAGTGCTACACACTATCAGAGGGAGCAGCAGGACCCGGGGGCCCAGCCTCCAGCCCCTCCCTGCAGGTTTCCCCTCCCTCAGCAGGACCTGGGGACATGGAGACCCCTGCAGTGGGCTGACAAGGGTGGTCTCTAAGAAGGTTGTGGGATGAAGATAGTGATGAGTGAATAATATGTGTAATAGCTGCTATTTTGTTAAGACAGGGAGAAGTGCATAAGGGTAAAGCCTCCTGGATGGGTGCACAGGAGACTGGGCCCCCCAGAGAGGAGTGGGGGAGCTGCAAGACAGGGCAGGAGGGAGCCTTTCCTCAAGGACCTCCCCCTTTTTCTTTCTTTTGAGATAGAATCTCACTTTGTCACTCTCAGTAGAGTACTGTGGCATCACAGCTCACAGCAAGCTCAAACTCTTGGGCTTAAGCGATTCTCTTGCTCAGCCTCCCAAGTAACTGGGACTACAGGTGTCCACCACAATGCCCGGCTTTCTTTTAAGAGATGGGGTCTCGCTCTGGCTCAGGCTGGTCTCGAACTCATGAACTCAGGCAATCCAGCTGCCTTGGCCTCTCAGAGTGCTGAGATTACCTGTGTGAGCCACTGCACTTGGCCTCAAGGACCCTTTTGTACCTCTTGAGTCTAGAAAAATGTGAAAGTACCTCATGTTCAAAATGCATCAACTATGGAAAAAATAAATACAAATATGACGTAAACCTCCATCTGCACTGTACATTTATTAGGAACCCCTTTGTGCCTGGGAGCAAGGGTATGGGAGAGTAAGTCACAGTTATCCCTTTCAAAGAGTGAGGAAGAGAGCAAGTCTGTGATTATAATAACGGATGGTAAACAACACCAGGGGAAGCTCACGGAGGGAGCCAAGTGAGTAGTTAGGAAGGGCTTCCTGGAAGAAGATGTGCGTGAGTTGTTTTGAAGGTAGCATAGGAGTTGACTGGGTGGAGAGAGGGAAGGGCTGGGTGAGACTGCAGTGTAGGTATCTATTCTAATGGCTTTCTCTTCCTATTCATAATAGGGGAGGACTTTGCTCAGGGAGCTGGAAAGGAAAGTGATTCCAGCCCCCTGATCACCCTCCCCTCTGGAGCCATCAGCGGGCATGTTAGGACCCAGCACTGTGCTGGCCGCTCCTTCACAGAGAGGCCCTCTCCTTAGTGGACGATAGCGGGCAGCTCCTTCTGGCTGCTTCCCCCTACTTAACAATTCCACTTGTATGCTCTGATTCCGAATCCTGCAGGATTTAATATCCACTCTGTAATCTACTGGCACCAATAGGCATTATCTAACTAAACCTTAAATTGAAAATGCTAGGCTTCCATTTTCCCCGCGCCGTCGGGAGAAGTCAGGGCTCTCTTCCTCTGATGTAATTTACTCTTGCACTAATTAAAGTGCGTCACTCTGCTGTCCTCGAAGGCAGGCAGCCTGCCCCTGACAAGGAACACAGCCGCAGTGGACAAGGCAAGGCAAGGCCTGAGCTGGCCAATTTCAGAAAGCAAAATTGTCCCCGCGTCTGTCCCAAGTACCTCTTGCTTTAAATCCGTTTCATTTCCTGAGAGGCCAATAGTTCTCTTGCGGTCATTCATTCATTCCCTTGCTCATTTGTTCCTTCCCTCCCTCCCATATTTATTCAGCACTCACAGCAGGCACAGAAATGAAATGTGCCAAACACAGAGTTAGGCTCTTCTTACCTAGCCCTGTCCCTGTTTTATGTGATATTGATTCCCAGGTGGCACCTGCTCATAGAGGACCCAGGGGCCAGGGAGCCAGAATAGCTAATGTTATAGATGCTTCTTCTGCACTTGACATTATTTCAGCAACTCTCTTTCTAAAAACTCAAACATTTTATTTTGTTCATTAGTCACATGCAGTTGTAAGAAATAGTGTACCCTTTATCCAGTTCCCCCTGTGTTAACACCTTGCAAAACCATAGCACTAGGTTATGACCACAATACTGACACCGATGTGGTTGAGATACGGACAGTGCCATTGCTGCAAGGATCCCTCCTTGTCCCCCTCTTCTCCCCTCCTGACTGCTGATCACCCCTAATCTGTTCTCCATTTCTACAGTTTTGTCATCTCAAGAATGTCATTTAGGCTGGGCGAGGTGGCTCACGCCTGTAATCCTTTTACTCCGGGAGGCCAAGATGGGTGGATTGCCTGAGCTCATGAATTCAAGACCAGCCTGAGATAGAGATCCCGTCTCTAAAAATAGCTAGGCGTTGTGGCTGGTGCCTGTAGTCCCAGCTACTTCGGGAGCTGAGACAAGAGGATCACTTGAGCCCAGGAGTTTGAGGTTCCTGTGAGCTATGATGCCACAGCATTCTACTGAGGGTGATAAAGTGAGACTATCTCAAAAAAAGAGAAAGAATGTCGTATAAATGGAATCATTTAACCTTTTGAAACTGACTCGAATCACTCTTTTAATCTTTATAACACATTGGCCAGTAAGGTAAGCATCACTATCCCCCACCCCTCCCCGCCTTTTTTTTTTTTTTAAACAGGTAAAATATATTTTTTGAGGCTACAATAAACCATGTGACACTGATTGCATTTGTTGGGTAAAGTCCCTCTTCCCCCTGCTTTTTTTTTTTTTTTGAGACAGAGCCTCAAGCTGTCGCCCTGGGTAGAGTTCCGTGGCTCACAGCAACCTCCAACTCCTGGGCTTAGTGATTCTCTTGCCTCAGGCTCCCAAGTAGCTGGGACTACAGGCGCCTGCCACAACACCTGGCTATTTTGTGGTTGCAGCCATCATTGTTGTTTGGCGGGCCCTGGGCTGGATTCGAACCTGCCACCTCAGGTGTATATGGCTGGCACTTTAGTCATTTGAGCCACAGGCTCTGAGCCCACTGTCCCCATTTTACAGAGGGCTAGGCAAGTTGAGGTGGTAAAGTAACTTGCACAGGCAGGATTTAAGCTCAGGTTGCCCTGACTGTGCACCAGGCATTTTTTTTTTTTTTTGAGACAAAGTCTTGCTCTGTCCCTGGTTAGAATGCAGTGTGAATAGCTCACAGAAACTCTAAACTCCTGGGTTCAAGTGGTCTTCCTGCCTCAGCCTCCTGAGTGGCTGGGACTACAGGTGCATGCCACGATGTCTGGCTAATTTTTAGTAGAGATGCCTGATAGTGGAGAATCTAGTTCAGTCTAATTCTAGAGTCATGGTCTTCCCCTTGAAATATGAGGTTGACCTCATTAGGTATTCAAATCTGAGCTGAGGGGCTTGTACCTAGAATATATAAAGAACACTAATTCAATAATTACAAAAGACAAATAACCCAATTAGAAAATGGGCAAAGGACCTGAATATACATTCCTCCAAGGAAAATATACAAATGGCCAAAAAGTAAATGAAAAGATGTTTCACATCATTAGTCATCAGGAAAATGCAAATCAAACCCGCTATGGATTACCACTTCACACCCGGTGGGATGGTGATAATCAAAAAGGCAGACAGACGGCAGAGGGTGAGGATGTGGAGAGCTCAGAGCCTGCGTATAAAGTTGGTGGTAACATAGAATGGTGCAGCTACTTTGGAAAACAGTCTGGCAGTTGCTCGAATAGTTAAACATGACCCAGCAATTCTACTCCTAGGAATATATCTAGAATTGAGAACCTGTATCTGCATAAAAACTTGTGCAGACATGCTCCTAGCAGCGTTATTCATAAGAGCCCCAAAGTGGAAACAACCCAAATGTCTGCCAGTGGGTGAAGGAAATGACAAATGGGGCACACCCATACAGTGTAACTCAGCCATAGCAAAGAGGGAAGTACTGGAACATGGGCGAACATGCAACCACTACAGGTGAAATAAGTCCTCAAGAGGCCATTATGTGATTCCATTATATGAAAGTCTAGAATAAACAAAACTGTAGAGATAGAAAGCAGAGTGGTGGTTGCATAGGGTCAGGCATTGGCGTGTAGGTTAGGAGAATAGAGGTATGAGAGCTAAATGGGAAAAAGTTTCTTTCTAAGATGATGAAAATGTTCTAAAATTGGCTGAACGCCTATAGCTCAGCGGAGCTGATGGGTTCAAATCCAGCCCAGGCCTGCCAAACAACAATGACAACTATAACCAAAAACAGCTGGGTGCTGTGGCGGGCACTTGTCGTCCCAGCTACTCCAGAGGCTGAGGCAAGAGAATCACTTAAGCCCAAGAGTTTGAGGTTGCTGTGAGCTGTGATGCCATGATACTTTACTAAGGGCAACACAGTGAGACTGTCTCAAAAAATGTTCTAAAATTGGCTGTGGTGTGGTTTCACATATTTATGAATATGTTAAAAACCACTGAATTGTACACTGTGAAGGGGTGAATTGTGTGGTATGTGAATTAGATCTCAACAAAGCAGTTTTAAAAAAGGGAAAGAGAAATATATTCATTAAAAATATATCTGTCAAGAGTTGGAGACAAGCCAAGCAAGGGGCTAATTTTTCTACGAAAAATAGAAAACTTAACTGGGCACGGTGACATACATCTGTACTCCCAACTACTTGGGAGGCTGAGGCAGGAGGATCACTCGAGCCTCAGTCTCGGGAGTTTGAGGCTGTAGTGAGCTATGATGATGTCAATGCATTCTAGCCAAGGACGACAGAGTGAGACCCCCCTCTCAAAAAAAAAGAAAGAAAGAAAACCTGATGGCAAGCACCTATAGTTCCAGCTATTCAGGAGGCAGGAGGATTGCTTAAGCCCAGGAGTTCAAGGCCAGCCTAGGCAACGAGGAGATATGTGGACAAGGTAGGTGCGGTGTGGGCAGAAGTAGAGGCTGGGAAGTCTCAGGGTGCAGGTGAAGTGGTTGGTGACCTTACTTAGGAAAAAATTCCCAAGTGGAGGAATCCCTGGGGAAGAGGCATTCTTGGGAGGGGAAAGGGCTGAACCACCAACCCTGGGCTGCACCCATCACCTTGGCAGGAGAGCGCTCATCAGTGTTGGGATGGGGCAAGGTCTGATGTGTGTGCTGCCTGGCCAATGACCCTTCCCCTCCGGCCTGCCCACCACACCACCATGTGATCATGTGTGAATGGACAGAGCTTGGCCTATCCAATGTCCCTCCTGGGCACAGGTTTGGAGGCAGTGGAGCCCCGGGCTGACCTCAGTGGTCAGTAACTCTCTGGCCTCAGGGTCCTGTCAGTGGTATAAGGGGGACTTCTCCTTCCCTGGGGTGCCTGGCATGAAAGTAGAAACTGCATCGAAAGCACGTGGTGAAGGTGTAGACGGGGGTGAAAATTGACTTCAGTTGGCCTTGGTCTCTGTAGCAACGGTGAATAGGTAAGGGGGGATGTTATACTCACTTCACAGATGAGGAAACAGAGAGGCCATGTGTCTTGGTGACTTTCTCCAAATGTGTACCATGCCATCCTTTTGCCTTGTGACTGATAACTGTGAGCCTGCGTGGACACCTCTCAAAGTGCTGCCAACGAATGACCTCTGTTCACCTTCAGGACAAGCTCCCACGTAGGTTGCCCCATCTTTCAGGGGAGAAAATTGAGAGTCCAGGGACACCCCTGAGGTCCCGCTGCTGACCGTAACAGGCCAGGACCGTAACTTTCCTTCACTCCAACCTGGTACCCACATGACTCAAGCAAGTGAAGGAGAAGTCAGCCTGCCTCCTGCCGGTTTTAGAGCAACCATACCCACAATTCTGGAGCCTTCTAGACTCCGAGGCACAGCAGATCAAAGGCCTTTGATGGAAGCGGAGCCCTGGGAAGGTGCTGGGGGAGGGGAAGGGTGCGGGCTAGTGGATGGGTCTGTGGGCCTCTGGACCCTGCACCACCTCCACAAGGCCCAGCGTGGTGACCAGAATGACCCTTCAGCTGAGCCTCTGCTTGTCCCTGAGGCTGTTGAGGGATGAAGGAGCTGGGAGCTTCTCTGCCCAGGAAGGTGGCTGCATATCAAATGGGAATCGCACAAGCACTCTTGATAAACAGCAGGTAGCCCCATTCCCGCCAGCTAACAGGATTAATCTGAATGCACACAGACACAGCTGGGCAAAATCAAAACACAGAACCCCAGCTAAATCATACCACTTAACAGGGGAGACCTCAGAGCCTCCAAATGTCACCTGATTTGCTCACCAATGGGGGCTAAGGATGCAGGTGGTAGCCGCATGTGATTTGATGCTGGCTTCCCAGGGGCATGTGACGCCCTCTGCCCCACAGGGCTGAGAGGGCCCTGGAGGGGGCCAGGGTACCAGGCAATGGCATGTCAGGGAGGCCAGGCGTTCAGGAAGCCACAGAGGGCAGTGGGGCAGTCTCTGAGGGCTCAGAGCAGCAGGTGGGGGGCATCCAGCTCTGGGGAAGTGGGAGCAGCCTCCAAACGCTCCTGTGACCTCATGTGTACCCTACCATCCACCCGATGAGAGGCTCCTATGGCAGGAACGTTCACATGAAGGAGAAAAGCCCAGCCTTTGGGTGTCTCTGCCTCCTGGTCCTGCTACTGGGGCTGGTCCTGGTCTCCACAGGGAAGGGAGGGGACACTTCACCCAAATAACCACCTTCAGCCCCCCCTCTGGCTATCATTAACCCACCTGCTGTTACTGAGGTTGAGTTCAGTGTCAGATCCTGCTCTCTGAACTGCCCCGAGCTTCCCCATAGATGGTGGCTTTGGTGAGAAGCAAATCCTCTGTCCTGCACCTGCCTTGGGCCTAGGTCAGCTCCCCCGGGTCAGAGCAGAGCCTTTAACCCACCAGGCCCAGGCTCTGCTACCACTCAGCTTCAGGATGGTCCCCATCTGACGGCCCTCAGCTAACACTTTGGTGAGGTTGGGGGCTGGAAGCTGACAGGCTGCACAGGGAGGGGCCTCTGGGGGAAAAGGGGACGAGCTGGGAGGGCACCAAGTCCTCTTCGTGGCCTCCAGAGTGGTGGCAAGACAGCAGGGCAAGTCCTTATCCCCAAACCTCAGTGACAATGATACAATTGCGGTGTACTCACTGCTAGGAGTTTGTAAGCCCTTTGCCTCCCTTATCTCTTTTAATGCACCCCAACAACCTCAGAGGTGGCACCTTTTGTAGTGGGATCTCCTTTATCCTGAGGAGATAGCTGAGGTCACACAGCTGGGAGGCAAACCTGGCCCCCAAAGTCCTGTGATGTCCCACCCTCCCGGGCCCCTAGATCTATTCCCAGGTCCTTCGGAAGGGGGAATGGTCAGGCTCCAGGTCCCCCCAGCCAGTCACTGCCTGGCCCACCATGACGTTTTTACCTGTTTGAACCTGTAATCCCTGGTTTATGAAACAAACAAAGGGGAAAATCTTTGCCTTACCTGCATTACTGCGTTGTGGGAATCAAATGAGAAAAATATACCACCGTGGTTTTCATGCTGTGAGGTGCCACATAAATAAATGTTAGTTATTACACCCCAGAGCAGGCATGCTCCTGAGCTCCGTGTGATGTATTTTTATTAACAGTAATTACGTAATAATAACATTCCTAATCCACGCACCTCTGCGCAGGACCTCAGGGCCCAAGAGGAGGGTAGAGAGCTCCCCGTTATGCAGTGGGGCAGACTGAGAACCCCAGCAAGAACAAAGAGCTGCTCCGAGGCCCCCAGCCCCAGAATCTGGGCTTGGATCTGCGCCCGCCACCCCGAGAGTGATTTACGGCGGGAATCGCAGCAGGTGCTACGTCAGCGCTCCCCATCCCGCTTCTGCCTTCCCGCGCTGTCTTCACCCCCCTTTATCGGTCTTCTCCTCCCCCTTCCCTGCTGCCACTCACCTCCCACGGGCTCTGCCTTCCCGGTTGCCCAAGGCTGAGTGGGGCCTAATTTCAGCTCCTTTCTGGGGCTGAGGTTCTCACGCTGTGTTGTCAAGTGCAGCTGGGGAACTTGCTTAGGGGAAGGTGGGGAAGGCGGGGGCTGAGGGGCTCAACCCCTGGGGCTCAGGTGGTCTGCCCTGGGGCCCTGAGGTCCTCTTTCTGTCCTTATGAAAAAGGCAAAATGGAATCCTGGATGGAAAGGCCCCGTCACCTGTTGTGGTCATGTAACCCGTTCAGTGGCAGAAACAGCAATTGAGCCTGGGTCATGGGACTCCCAGGCACCCAGAGTCATTAATGCCTGGGCACCAGGTCTATGGGCAGAGCTGCCCTTGCAGGGCCACACAGGTCCCGTGTAGAGGTCCTGGTACTTTGTCACAGCAACCCAGGATCCAAGTTCCACTGGGAGTGAGCTTCTGGGTGGGGGTGCAGGGGGACGGGAGGCAGGAGCAGATACTAGATTCTCCTTCCCAAGCTTTCACCGGGACTGGTGAGGCCCCAGACCAAGGGCTTCGGGAGGCAGATGGAGCTTGTGGGTGGGTGGTGTCTGGGCAAACAGGCAGGTCGTCAAACAGGGGGAAACAAGCAGCAAAATATTAAATTTATAAAAGCCAAGAGTTTATTGTACTATTAGCTCATTTTATAACATGGATAAAATGGAAACTCAGAGAGGTTCTTTAACTTACTCAAGGTCACACAGCGAATGGATTAGAGAAGACAGCTCTGGGCCGGGCCGGCTCTCCCTCCTGGCACAGAAGCTGGGTGTGGCTTACTCTCTGGTTAGTTCCTGACTATGCCATCCTGCTGCCCTCACCTCTTCCAGCTCCCAGAACCTCAGGAGGCCTGCTCTACCCTCGCCTTCTGACCTAGGCCAAATTCAAAGTGACCACATTCAAGGCTACTGCTCGGCTTCCCTGGCTGTTCAGGACTACACATCGTTCCTTCCTCTACATCCAGGACCTGGGTAGGCCTGGCCAGAGGGCCAAGTAGGCATTTTGAAGGCACTGGTGGTTAGAGAAGGAACTTGGGGAGCCAGGACAGGTCTCTGAGACTTCATGAGAGAGGCAGCAGTGATCTTTGGGTGGCCAGCCCCTGCCTCTCAGCCCCTCTCTTGGCCTCTCCCTAGTTTCTGGGACAATGAAACACTAGCCCTTTGGGCAGTGGGGCTCACAGACTTGATCTGAGTCTCTGGAGCCTGAGTCCCACCCACTGATTCCTTGACAAACCCAGCTGAGGAGGCTGGAACTGGCAGATTTTCCATCCTGTGGACAAACTTGTTATTTACGTTGATTGGCGCATGATTTGTAGCTAATTTGTTAATCAGCCACAGCCTATGCCACTCGGGGGTGGTTGCTTCTCTGTAAAGACTCACCAAGCTCCTGTTCTGAGAGGCTGGCCCAGACAGGGTGGGGGCAGCAGTTGGTGGCAGGGTGGGCCTGGGATGGACCACTCCTCACAACCAGGAACTTCTATTCACTCCCCCACACTGTCCTCCTGTGAAACTGCTTCCCCTGGGTCTCTCAGATCTGCATCCCGCACCCCCACACTCTGAAGCCACCTTTGCTCCAGGACACCAGCTACTGGCTGCCTTGGACAACTCACCTCACCCCTTATAGCTTCAGTTTTCCCACTCTTCGGCAGTGGTAACTTTCCAGTCTCTAAGTGGGGGAGATGGTCGATCTCCACGAAAGTGCTCTATACGACACTTGACAATGAAGTTCACGAAAAAGTGTTAGAAAAAGTGCTACATATCTCATTGTTAAATATTATTATTTAGCAATATTCAAAGTCACCTTCAAAGTACTGCCCTTGGGAACTGTGCACCAACACCAGTGCCTGGTCCTACCCTTTAAAGCAGTTTTGAAGCTCTTTTTATGGAATGGCCATCAGAGTTGTGGTCATATTACCCTTGATGTGTTGAATATCACCAAAATGTTCTCCTTTCAATATTTCCTTTGTCTTTGGGTAAAGAAAAAAGTCTTTGAGGGCCAGACTGGAAGAGTAGGGAGGGTGTTCCACTACAGTTCTTTGTATTCTAAAAACTCCCTCACAGGTAGTGCCATGTGAGCTGGTGCATTGTAGTGATGCAAGAGTCACGAGTTGGTGAAAAGTTCAGGTCATTTTCATCTAATGTTTTCATGCAGCCTTTTCAGCACTGCTAAATAATAAACTTGGTTAACTGTTTGTCCAGTTGGTACAAATTCACAATGAACGATGCCTCTGAGAACAAAAATGGTTAGCAACATTGTTTTGACTCTGTTTGAACTAACAGAAGATTTTTGATCATGGAGAATTGGCTGACTTCCATTGT
This sequence comes from Arctocebus calabarensis, assembly GCA_963573935.1. Classification (NCBI taxonomy): domain Eukaryota; kingdom Metazoa; phylum Chordata; class Mammalia; order Primates; family Lorisidae; genus Arctocebus; species Arctocebus calabarensis. The sequence continues at coordinate 5,917 of CAUYON010164424.1, read as the reverse complement.
ATACTTTGATGCTTTCTTTCAGAGTCATATTGGTACACAAACATTTCATCACCACTGATAACATGACCCAAAACATCCTTTGCCTCTCCAAAAGGTCTTTGGCAAACTTTGACTCTCTTTTGCTTTTGTTCATAGGTGAGTTCCTTAACTATCATTTTTGCACACACCTTTCTCATGCCAAGATTTTCAGTTAAGATTTTCCTATCATTTTCTCCATCGACATTTACTTGGTATGTTTTGCTTCTCACACTCAGCTGACAATTTTGACACACAATTTGATGAATGTTTGTAATGTTTTCATCAGTTCTGCTCATTACAGGCCACCCTGACCTTTCTTCATCAGTGACACTGTCTCTTCCTTCAGAAAAATGTTTAATTCATTTGTACACTGCCATTTTCTTCATGGCATTATTCCCATAAACTTGGACTAACATGTTCCTGATTTCACTTCTACTCTTGCCAAATTTAACAAAAAAATTAATGTTTGCTTGTTGCTCTGATTCAAGCTCTGACATTCTTTTTTTTTTTTTCTGTAGAGACAAAGTCTCACTTTATCACCCTCAGTTGAGTGCCATGGTGTCACACAGCTCACAGTAACTTCCAACTCCTGGGCTTAGGCAATTCTCTTGCCTCAGCCTCCCGAGTAGCTGGGGCTACAGGCGCCTGCCACAATGCCCAGCTGTTTTTTTGTTGTTGTTGCAGTTTGGTCAGGGCCAGGTTTGCATCTGCCACCCTCGGTTTATGGGGCCAGCACCCTACCCACTGAGCCATAGGTGCTGCCCTCAAGCTCTGACATTCTTGCAATAGCACACAAAAACATACAACAACAATAATGAACACCACTCAACAAGACACGGTCACATGTCAACAAGAACACCACTGTGAGACACTGATAGACCAAGGTTATCAAACCTTACCCAATTGTTTGTACAGTGCTGCCAACATAAACGGATAGTGGCCAGTTTATGAACTTAATTGTCAGAACTCATACAGGGCACTAGAACTGGCTTCTATCAGCTCACAAAAGTAGTGTTAAACTTCCAGTGATTTTGGGAGTTGGTTGATAAACATAGCCATTATTAAAAATTAAATTATATAAACTATAATTAAATAAGTTATATTAAACAGTGAGGAAATAAACACTCAAAACTCATTACTTCCTAATTATTTTACAATATTTTACTATCATCTATACTCTTGAGGTTATTTCTATCTATTGCATCTGTCTGCTGGAAATTCTATGAGGTGGTTTACTACTAAGCATTGCTTCCCAACTCCACATTCAATAATGTCAGCTTAGTGGCTTGCAATGAGCCAGAGTGGGAATATTCACAACACGTAATTTGGCAAATAACATATATCAGGACTTCATTCATTGTTCTGTTACTTGTGTAGACTTAACATGATGGAGACAATCTTAATGCAGGTTAAACTTGAAAGTGTGCTGTATCTGTAGTTCTTACATTATAAATAGCACCCAAAATGGACAAATTCTTACAGTAAGTAAAAACTTACTCTGATACAGCATAAAGTTGCTCACATCATTAATGAACAAAGGAAATTCTAACAAATATTGTTTTGCTTTCTTTTTTTCTGGTTAATGAAATGAAAATATCAACCAACATTTGTATGGGAAATACACTTGTTTGTTAGTTGCAACCATTGGCTGGCTACAAATACAGGAGTTCTGCAAAAATCAACTAAAGCATTTTGTGAGAATTAGATCTTTATATGGAATTTACGGGGTGTCATATATTTTGTTGTTATTTGTAAAACATATGACACGTGTTCTTTCTATCAGTAAAAGCCACACAGACACAGACACACAAAGACACACACACTCATGTTTTCTCTGGAAGACAGATGTTACACATTGACCAGCATAGCACTGACTGTATCCATGGGAGAGGCCATCATCCTGTTCCTTTTGGTTCTTGTTCCAGTTCTAAGACTTGCGTGGTGGCATCAGCCCTTAATGGCTGCCCCACGTGTTGGGGAAGTGGCTAGAACTTGGTCTTTCCTTATTCTCCCGAGACCCCTCTAGAGCAAGACTGTTCCTAGTTATGACTGGGCATTTCTCCCTTCTCCTAAGGGAGAAGTTGTCCTCAGGGCACTTCCCTGCACAGACACAGAAGGGCCCAGGACCCTGGAACTTGCTCAGCTCTGGGAGCGACTCCCCCTTTGGCTAACTCCATCAGGATCTGAGCAGTGACACCAACCTTGGGCGGGGGGCACCAGCACGTCTGCCTGGACTTTGACAAAACCTTTCTAACTGGTCTCCCTGCTTCTATCTAGCCAGAGGGATCCTTTTAAAACCTACTAGATCATGCCACTCCTCAGCAAGAACTATGACTGAGCCTTGAGCTATGTCTTCCCTGTCTCCTGAGGCTCTTCCCTTCTTCACTCCCACTGCTTTAGCCACACTGGCCTCTTTGTGGGTCCGTGGACACACCAGGCGCCTTTCCTCTTGGGCCTTTGCACTGGCCGTGCCCTCTGTCTGAGATGATTTCCCCCCAAATATCTGCTTGGCTCACTCTCTCACCTTCCCATCTTCATGCAAACTTCCTGTCCTTTCTGAGATCTTTAATTCCTTGCTCAACCCTATCCTTTGCTCCCTTGAGGCATCTGACCGCTTATGCTAATCTACTTTCTCTTCTTTAATGGCATTTCTCACCTCATAATACACCACCTCATTTCCTTGGTATGAATCAGGGCTCCATGAGGGAGGGGTTTTTGTCTATTCCGTTCACTGGTACACCTGTACTCCAACAGTGCCTGGTACCTCTGAAGAAATGCTTTGGGGAAGAAAAGGCAGCGTCTGAGGAGTCTGTGTGGCAGAGCAGGATGCCAGGACCAGAGGCCTGATTGTTTTGGCTCCACCCAGCTCTCAAGTTTGTCTCCCTTTCAGAGGTCATCTGGGGTCAGGGTTCTCCAGAGGAACAGAACCAATAAGATGTGTACCCGTTTGTGTATAAAGAAAGAGACATAATCTAAGGAGTTGGCTCATGCAGTTACGGAGGTTGACAAGTCCCACGATGTGCAGTCAGCTAGCTGGAGACCCCACAGAGATGAGGGCACAGCTCCAGCCTAAGGTCAGCAGTCCTGAGACCCCGGAAAAGCTGATGTTTCCATTTAAAACAGGAGAATACTCATGCCCCAGCCGGAAGGCAGCCAGGCAGCAGGAATTCCCTCCTATTTTTGGAGGGTCAGCCTTTTTGTTTTATTTGGTTCTGATGAGGGCCACCCACATTAGGGAGTGCCATCTGTTGTGTAGTCTTCCCATTCCAATGTTCATCTCATGGAGAAACTGAGCACCTGAAGGCCCAGTTGAGTTACTGCACGAAATTAACCCCTGTAGGCTCTTTGCCCATCCCAGCCCTTGCAGAGCTTCCCCCAGTGCTCTATCAAGATGCCCTCTGAGCACCATCCTTCTCTTCTCCTGCTCTCTGGCAACCCAGAACCCCAGTGGGAAGCTAGGGAAGGTGGCTATGGAGGCCTTGGCTCAGTCTTTGTTTTCTTATCTGTAATGTGGTCTTAAAACAGCATCCCTTATTGCTCAGTTATAAGTCTCAAGTGAGAAAATGTTTTGGCAAACAAAAAGCATTTTGCAAGCCCAAAGCATTAATCTTGCAAGCTACTGCTCACTTCTACTTATCCCCTGGCCAGTGTCTATCCATGCTAAGGAACGGGTTAAGTTCACCTTCTTATTTATATAGTTTCTCATGTCTCTTGCAGGAGGAGCAAGGAATAAGATGTGAACAGGACCAGGGTCTTTGAGACAAACAGTAGCAACAAGATGTATATTTGAGAGAGCAGGTTGAGAATTGGTGCTTGTGTCTTGTACCCAGGAAAGAATTCTCCTTTTGCTGAGTTCTTCCATTCTGGTGGGCTTTGCCCACTGGATGGATTGCAGTTCTGAATCCGGCAGAGCAGATGCGATATCCCAGGAGCTTTGTGTCTGGGAGCCTCAGAAGAGCAGGTCTGTCTCAGGTGAGTCGTGTGCAGACATGCCTGAACGCGAGAGGATGAATGGGAGACTCGAGCTCCTGAACGTTTAAAGAACGTAAGTTCTCAATGATGTTTTTCAGCAGCAGTAGCACTCCCCTTCTCCTGGCCCTGTGTGGTTGGGAATCCGAAATGTGAAAGTACTTTCCTTTACCCAGATCCTTTCTCAGGCTCTTCCGCCCAGTCACTAACAAAACCAAAGTTCAGGTGGAAACTTGTCCAGCTGGATTGTTGGGACACCAAGACCATCCACTGCCCAGCTCTGACGGTTGTTTGTCAAGATGGAGTATGGATGCCTATGCCATGACAGCAGGTGCCGAAAGGCACAGGATGTTCCAGCACAGGGCCTGTTAGGGAGAAAGGTGACTGGTGGGAAACCTGTATTGATTCAGGTGGGGGAAAAGCTCTGCCATCCTGTCCCTGCCAACAGCAGGGAGCGTGGGCGCACCCTACCCTTGTCCTCTGGGAGTGCCACACCTCGATACCCATCCTTGGATACTCTCTGTGTTGAGGCTTCAGGTCAGGGTTGTTTGGTTTGATGACACAGGTAAGGTGAGGCTGATTTCATTCATTCATTCATTCATTCATTCAACATTTATTGAGAACCTTTCTTTGTGCCTCCATACTGGAGCTGTTTTAGATATGGGAATCCAGGAGCAAACAAAATATACAAGGTCCCCTGTGTCATGGAGTTTGCATTCTAGTTGGGGAGACAATGTATGTGAGCAGGTGTAGAAAAGAGGAAAATGTAGTAGGTCTGGGTGTGGGCCTTGGGTATGTCACTTACTAGCTGGGTGACCTCGGGAAAATTATTAAACTGCTCTGAACCTCAGTTTTCTTATATTTAAAGTTAGGATGACAACAACAACCCTGACTTCATAAGACTGGTTTGTGGATTATTCGAAAGACCATGTATGGAGTCCACAATAGAGTGCTTGGCTTGTAGTGGAAGTTTTCACATGCACATGTGCCCACTGTTTTTATTGCTGTTATTGTTATTAATATCTTATATCCAGAAATGGAAACAGGAGAAACCAAAATGCTATATCCTTTATTTCAGCAAAAAGACATCCAGAAAGAGGGGAGTCAAAAGCTGTATCTATATAGCAGGGTTTTTCAACCATTTGTATCTTATAGCACACTTGAACTTGTAGTTAAACTTCTGCAGTACACTTAAATTATGTTGATCCCCCAAAAAAGATTTAAAAAAGGAATATACTTAACTGTGCTTTGACCTTATTTCAAAATAATTTGATTAACGATCTTTATAAATGTTTGCGGCACACCTAAGTTACTCTCACAGCACACTGGTGTTTGTGGCGTACAGGTTGGAAATCACTGCTATCTGGTATCATGACCTTTACTTGGTAAAACATCAGTTCAGCCAATTCCTCGAGTGTTTGGTCAACAAAAGCTCTAACAACTGACATTTTTTCCCCATTGTTGGGATCATGTGGATATTTGAATTGGATGAATTAACTGATTGTTCTAATTGAATGAATCAATTTATTGTTCCAGTATCATGGTGATACAGCCTAAGGTTAGTTATAATTTTATCCAAGGCCCTGGTGTTTTCTCTTTCACAATGAACCTTTTGGCCTGGTTCTGTTTTAATTTTAAAACTGTTAAAAATATGTTACTGAGGTTTGGCGCCCGTGGTTCAAGAGGCTAAGGTGCCAGCCATGTACACCTAAGCTGGCGGGTTCGAATCCAGCCCGGTCCTGCTAAACAACAATGATGGCTGCAACCAAAAAATGGCCGGGCATTGTGGTGGGCGTCTGCAGTCCCAGCTGCAGCTACTTGGGAGGCAGAGGCAGGAGACTCGCTTGAGCCCAGGAGTTGGAGGTTGCTGTGAGCTGTGATGCCACAGCACTCTATCCAGGGTGACAGCTTGAGGCTCTGTCTCAAAAAA
>CAUYON010164422.1:0-20917 GCA_963573935.1 Arctocebus calabarensis | reverse complement strand
TAAAATCTGTATTTGCGGCTCGTCGCCTGTGGCTCAAGCGGCTAAGGCGCCAGCCACGTACACCTGAGCTGGCGGGTTCGAATCCAGCCCGGCCCACCAAACAACAATGACGGCTGCAACCAAAAAATGGCCGGGCGTTGTAGCAGGCGCCTGTAGTCCCAGCTACTTGGGAGGCGGAGGCAGGAGACTTGCTTGAGCCCAGGAATTGGAGGTTGCTGTGAGCTGTGATGCCACGGTACTCTATCCAGGGTGACAGCTTGAGGCTCTGTCTCAAAAAAAAAAAAAAAATCTGTATTTGCTTTGCTTTCACAATTCAGTTGCTTTACATCTAAAAACATGTCAGGTCTTATTTAACATTTCCATATTAGATCCAACTCTAGGCAATAGTTTAAAACAACTGGTATTCAGCCACCTCTTCCCAAAATGAAATGAACAAATGTATTAGTGATCTAAAATACTGTGAGAATTTTTAATTGACATTTCTAGGTAAGAATTGAATTTCATACCATTAATAATAAACATGATCTCAGAAAAGATGAGATCTTAGGCCTCATCTTTTTAATTTTAATTCCTAGGCCTTGTCAGCTTTAAGGCTTTAATTGAAGAATCTGAAATGAAGAAATTCCCAGACAATGATCTTTTGAGACACCTTCGCTTAGTCACACAGGATGCAGAGAAGTGCGCCTCTGTAGCACAGCAATTGCTTAATGGCAAAAGGCAAACTAGGTATGTACTTTACTTGAGTTTGGACTCTTGGCATCTGAATATGGAAACCTGTTGTGACTGGTTCTTCCTTCTGTCTTGGAATTTTACAACATTGGACTCGGGAATAGTGGACTTTATGTTCTCATATGGCTTCCTTGGACCTTTCTCTTACAGATATCGATCTGGTGGAGGGAAATCCCCAAATCAGTTGACAGTGAATGAGCTCCGACAGTTTGTAACACAGTTGTATGCTCTTCCATGTGTCCTCAGTCAAACACCATTGCTAAAGGTAACCACAGAGGGATTTGTGGCAGAGTACTTTAGTAATCCTATATTTTATAAATGGATTACCACTAATATTATTAGTGGTGATAGATGTAAACTCCACTAACATTACTAAGTAGTTACCCTTGGTAGCTAATTTGTATATTCATTTGCAAATGTTACTAATAACACATTGAGTGGCAAGCCAGTGCCTCTCAACTGTAATTCTAGTGCTCTGGGAGGTTGGGGTAAATGGATCCCTTGAGCTCAGGAGTCTGAGGCCAGTCTGAGGAAGAGCACTGTGACATGGCAAGTGCCTGTAGTCCCAGGTACTTGGGAGGCTGAGGCAGGAGGATCACTCGAGCCTAGGAGATTGAGGTTGCTGTGAGCTAGGCTGAGGCCATGGCACTCAGCCTGGGGCAACAGGTTGAGACTCTGTCTCAAAAAAAAGAAAAAATACATACACATGCATTGAGTGATGTGTGTTTATGAAGAGATTACAATAGACCCACAGAGGAGACAATTTTACTTCGAGAGTGACCATTAGCTTTTTCTTGCAGTTGGTATTAGTAAGGTTGCCATTAAAGTCTCGTTAGTTGACTTGTGTATTGTCTTATTTACCCATGTTATTACTCAAATCAAGTGGGATGGTAAAGATCACATTGAATATGAATTTGAGATTGTAAATTTAAAAGAAGCCAATTACTCACATACTGTTTTGATGTGACAACCTGTGTATTTTTTAGGACCTGTTGAATCGTGTAGAAGATTTTCAACAGCACAGCCAGAAACTACTCTCTGAGGACATGCCTAGTGCTGCTGAGCTGCAGGACCTACTAGATGTCAGCTTTGAATTTGATGTTGAACTTCCACAGCTTGCTGAGATGCGAGTCCGTCTGGAGCAGGCCCATTGGTTAGAAGAGGTGCAGCAAGCTTGCCTAGAACCCAGCTCCCTTACTTTAGATGATATGAGACGTCTCATAGACCTAGGAGTGGGGCTGGCCCCATATTCAGCAGTGGAGAAAGCTATGGCTCGGCTGCAAGAACTGCTCACAGTGTCAGAGCACTGGGATGACAAAGCCAAGAGTCTCCTTAAAGCCAGGTAAAAAAAACAAACTCACATCTTTCCCTTGGGGATGGTCAGGCATAGAGCATAAGGCAAGTGTTCGGTAGCTGCAAGTTATGCATAAAGAATAAGTGTAGAAACAGATGAGATATTTGGGGTTGCTTAGTGACCTGGGTAAAAGATTATTTTGTGGGTTATGAAATGGACAATTCAAATGGATATGCCTTTTCTTCAGTTAGTTTCTCCAGGCCCTGTTAGTACTGTCTTTGAGAGAAGAAACATTTACAAACAGGTAGAATGTTTAAACTGTTCAAAATGATAACAGTGCAGATAATTTTCATCAGGAACAGGACTGTACATATGTGCTGTTGCCTATGCCATATTTTTATTTGAGAGATTTGACTGAATTCAGGCTTACTCATTGGAGAGGGAGAAAAGAATGAAGTCCCTCCCTATTCTTGCTTTCTGTCTGGATCTTTATTGGCCCAGTTGACAACATAAAGTATAAAACAAAAAACTAAGTTACAGATATTTTTTATAATCCTAAAGTGGTTATTGAATAGAGAGGATATAAAATTTTTTGGTATTGTGTTTTAAGTATGTTGATACATTAAAGATATTTAATTTTCTAAGTGAAACTATTTGAGTATTGATAGTGTATCTAGTTTAACATAGAAGATATTATCAACAAGTTTACTGTAAATGGAAGTTTTTGGTAAATATTGTGAAATCAGGAGTAAGAATTTAAGTGCTTCACTGAGTCATTTGCTCTTCTGTCTTAAATGCTCTTAAATCTCAAAGCCACTTAAAACTAGTTAATTTGCTATCTAATAGTCACTACTGTTGGAAAAAAAGTTTTTTACACACTGAATTTCCGTTGAAATGATTTCTTTAGTATCTTTGGTGATCATAAAAAAAATGAAGAATCATAAAAAATGCTAAGAAGTCTTAGTGTTTAAATCTTGTAGGCCACGGCATTCGTTGAATAGCCTTGCTACTGCAGTAAAGGAGATCGAGGAGATCCCCGCATATCTGCCCAATGGTGCAGCTCTGAAAGACTCAGTGCAGAGAGCCAGAGACTGGCTTCAGGATGTAGAGGCCCTGCAGGTTGGTTTTAAGAAAAATATGTCCTAATGTATATCTATAAAAGTAATAATTGAAAAGTTGTAAAGGATACTATGTTGGATTTCACTGTACAGATTTAGTATTCTTGAGGTGGGAGGGTGACCAGAAGGCTAATTCTGTTCATGGTTGTATAGGTTGTCCCAAAAGTTGCCATGTGTAGAGAAAATGGGAAGTTGTAGGTAAACTACCTTTGTTTACAAAATATTCATTATAAAATTTTACAAAGAAGTAGCCAACATGTAGAGAATATTTTGTAAGTAGGGTGGTGCCCATGACTCATTGAGTAGGGCCCCGGCCCCATGTACCGAAGGTGGCGGGTTCAAACCCAACCTTGACCAAACTGCAAAACAGAAAAATAGCCAGGCGTTTTGGTGGACGCCTGTAGTCCCAGCTACTGTGGAGGCTGAGGCAAGAGACTCGCCTAAGCCCAGGAGTTGGAGGAGTTGGTTGTGAGTCATGTGACGCCACTGCACTCTACCGAGGGTGATAAAGTGAAACTCTGTCTCTACCAAAAAAAAAAAAAAAAAAAGATGTGTAACTACAAGTTCCCATTTTCAATATGTATGGCAACTTTTGGAACACCTGGTATTTATCAACTGTTATCCTTAGCAGTTGGCTTTAAATATTTGAAGCTTAGACAGTTTAACCAACTTTTTTTTTGAAATAACACATGAGCATTTGACTGCAGATTAAAGAGAAACAGCTAAAATAAAGTAAGAAAAGGGTAGTTTTTACTTTATTTTTTTTTTGAGACAAAGTCTCACTTTGTTGCCCTCGGTAGAGAGCTGTGGCATCATAGCTCACAGCAACCTCTAACTCATGGGCTTCAAGCGAGTCTCCCACCTCTTCCTTCCAAGTAGCTAGGACTACAGGTGCCCGCCACAATGCCTGGCTATTTTTAGAGGCGGGATCTCACTCTGGCTCAGGCTAGTCTCGAAACTGTGAGCTCAGGCAGTGTACCCGCCTTGGCTTCCCAGAGTGCTAGGATTATAGACATGAGCCACCGTGCTCAGCCAGTTTTTACTTTTTGATATGGTTACTTCTGTTGGTTTATGTAATTTTTTTCTTTTGGTTTATGTAATTTTATGTGGTGCTAATTGGCCAGCTGCTAATAAGAAATAACCAAACAAGAGCCAGGTGTGTTGGCTCACATCTGTAATCCCAGCACTCTGGGAGGCCAAGCAGGGTGGATTGGCTTGAGGTTAGGCATGAAGACCAGCCTGAGAAAACAGTGAGACTCTGTATCTACTAAAACATAGAAAAAAATTAGTTGGGTGTTGTTGAGGGCGCTTGTAGTCCTAGCTACTTAAGAGGCTGAGGCAGGAGAATCACTTGATCTCCCAAGAGTTTGAGGTTGCTGTCATGAGGCCACTAGACTCTCTCCAAGAAAACTAAAAAATAAAGAAAGGTTCAGAAGGCAGGGATATGTTTCTGGATAGCCTTCCTTTCTTCCTATCTTATACACTTTGCTACTTTCTATGTTACTGTTGCCTTAAGGGCAGAAAACAAGTTTTGCCTCATTCCTGAAAAAAATCACCTAGCCTTTTTTTGGGGGGGGCATCATATATTTAAGAATATGATTAACGATAAGAAATCACTTCACATTTAGTGGAGTATCTATTTTAAAATATGTAGTATTTTCCTTTGTATACAGGAAGCATTCCATGTATTTATTTCTAAGTTGACTATCATAGGAATAACATGTAACCTATGAGTCACCTTTTGTGTCCATCAGAACATTTGTGCCCTAACAATTTCAATCCTATAAGAAAAAACATAGAGACATAAAGTATCAATATGCCCAGTCTTCCCTAGTTCTAAGAATGTCTCTATGGTGGTTTGTCTAACCCTGACCACATATTGCACCGAATTGGTATTTCTTTAAATTGTTCTTAATCTTGCAGAATACCCTTTCCTGTCATACTTTTTTTTTTGAGAATGAGTCTCATTATTTTGCCCTCAGTAGACTACTGTGGTGTCACAGCTCACAGCAATCTCCGACTCTTGAGCTTAAGCGATTCTCTTGCCTCAGCCTCCCAAGTAGCTGTGACTACAGGTGCCTGCCACAACACCCAGCTTTTTTTTTTTTTTTTTTTTTGAGAGAAAGCCTCAAACTTTGGCTTGAGTCCACCTGGACTGAGTGCTGTGGCATCACAGCTCACAGAAACCTCCAATTCCTGGGCTCAAGCGAGTCTCCTGCCTCCGCCTCCCAAGTAGCTAGGACTACAGGCGCCTGCCACAATGCCTGGTCAGTTTTTGGTTGCAACCATCATTGTTGTTTGGCGGGCCCAGGCTGGATTCGAACCTGCCAGCTCAGGCATATATGGCTGGTGCCTTAGCCCATTGCACCACAGGCGCCGAGCCATTGCTATTTTTTTTTTTTTGCAGTTTTTGGCTGGGACTAGGTTTGAACCCGTCATCTCCGGCATCTGGGGCTGGCGCCCTACTCCTTTGAGCCACATTCGCTGCCCACACCCAGCTATGTTCTTGTTGTAGTGGTTGTTGTTTAGTTGACCCGGCCAGGCTTGATTCTACCAGCCCTGGTGTATGTGGCCGGCCTTAAGCACCCTGTCGCACTGCAGATACTGTCATCGTCCAATTATTCTATGGTCTGTTTTGTCTCTTGGATTTGTCTGGTTGTTTCTTTGTGGTGTTCTGTCTTTTATATTTCCTATGAATTGGAAGTTTAAAAGCCTTGATGGATAGATGATATCAAATGATCACAATATCAAGTGATACTGTATACTTTATATACATATAGTATCATGTGAGGGGTCACACCTGGATGATCTACCATTTGTAATGCTAAGATTTACATTACCTTTGAGCAGAACTGATGCATTTCATCCTTCATAATCTAATGCCTTTATTCTTATTCCAGTATGACTGTCTCGTTCTCAAATCATTGTTCTCAAACCAGCAGCACTAGCACTGCAGCCAACCACAGTATCACCTGGGAACTTACTAGAAATGCATATTCATCAACCAGTTTCATGAAAATATTTCAAGCTGTATATAAAACTAGCACATTGAACCCCATGATTATATTTATGTACACAAACATGATTTAATAAAAAAAAAAAAAAATAGAACGGCTCGGCACCTGTGGCTCAACAGGCTAAGGCACCAGCCACTTACACCTGAGCTGGCGGGTTCAAATCCAGCCCGGGCCCACCAAGCAACAATGACGGCTGCAACCAAAAAATGGCTGGGCATTGTGGCTGGCGCCTGTAGTCCCAGCTACTTGGGAGGCAGAGGCAAGAGACTTGCTTGAGCCCAGGAATTGGAGGTTTCTGTGAGCTGTGATGCCATGGTACTCTGTCCAGGTTGACAGCTTGAGGCTCTGTCTCAAAAAAAAAAAAAAAATAGCACTGCATATTCATGGCTGCGTGTGGTGGCTCATGTCTGCAGTCCCAGCAGTCTGGGAGGCTGAGGTGGGTGGATAACTTGAGCTCATGAGTTTGAGACCAGTCTGAGCAAGAGTGAGACCCATCTCTATTAAAATATAAAAACTGAGGCAAGAGGATGGCTTGAGCCCAAGAGTTGGAGGATGCTGTAAGCCATGATGCCACGGTACTCTACCCAAGGTGACAGCTTGATGCTGTCTCCAAAAAAAGAGAAAGAAATGCATATTCATGGGCTCTTCTCTGACTTACTGAATTAGGAACCCAGGAAGCTGTTTGAAAAAGCCTTCTAGATCAGTGGTTCTCAACTTTCCTGATGCCGTGGCCCTTTAATACAGTTCCTGTGGGTCGCAAGAACCATTGTTCTAGATGATTCTTTTTTTGTTGTTTTTTTTAAGACAGTCTCACTATGTCACCCTCGGTTGAGTGCTGTGGTGGTACAGCTCACAGCAACCGCAAACTCGTGGGCTTAAGCAATTCTCTTGCCTCAGCCTCCCAAGTAGCTGGAACTACCGGTGCCCGCCACAATGCCTGGCTATTTCTTGTTGTTGTCGTCGTTGTTGTTGTCATTCTTGTTTAGCTGGCCCGGCCTGGGTCCAAACCCATCAGCCTTGGTGTATGTGGCTGGTGCCGTAACCACTGTGCTACGGGCGCCGAGCCTCTAAATGATTCTTATACATACTAAAGTTTGAGAACCACTGAGCTTTTTCAACCCATATTTTAGTTTCCTGAATAATTCATCATTGGGGACATAGATTAGACTAAGATATTTCGTTACTTTTCATTTATATGATTCAGTATGAAAGTCTTGAGTTACTAGCAATCTTTATTTCTATTGGATTTTTAAAAACTGTTCATAGGGACCAAGATAATGAATGAGTAAATTTAGAAGGCTATAAATAGCCAAAACAAAGGGACCCACAGTAAATGCATATCATGTTCACATTTGTATCTTTGGGCAAATGAGGTTCCCTAAGAGCTCATAAGTGAAAGAACAAATGTTCCTCGACCTCCACCGTGATCGTGATCATTGGTCAGCTGGCAGTTTCGTCAAATGAATTCAACAAGTTGATGTCAAGGAGTAATCTGAATTGTTTCATTGATTATGGACTCATCTGAACTGTACTTTTCCCATTTTTTATAGAAATATTCTTTTTTTAAGCTTAAATAATTTCTTCTCCTTTTTTTTTTTTTTTTTAATTTATTTCTTAGGCTGGAGGACGTGTGCCAGTATTAGACACACTCATAGAACTTGTTACACGAGGCCGATCTATTCCGGTACATCTGAATTCTTTGCCAAGACTGGAATCACTAGTAGCAGAGGTTCAGGCTTGGAAAGAATGTGCTGCTAATACATTCTTGACTGAGAATTCTCCATATTCTCTTTTAGAGGTAAGTTGGCAACCAGGTCATCTTTGAGACCTTAGATCAGTGGTTCTCAACCTTCCTAATGCTGAGGCCCTTTAATACATTTCCTGTGGGTTGAGATCCACTGCCTTAGATCTAGCTTGGTAGAACACGCAGTCCATCACATACAAAGGTGATCACTGATTTGCGTTATATGAGTTATTTTTTCCAGAAAAACCAGGGAGATTCTTTTAATCTTCTGGAGAAACAACCTTTAAACGTTTTCTGTAAGATAGCATTTAGTGACCAAAGAAGAATATTTTTCCTATTGGGTGAAATTCTTCTATGTTGAAACTTGGCTATTGACCTTGGCCATGCTTTCTTCACCACTTAAATTTTAGTAAGCCTAATAAGTGATCTCACCCACCTTTTATAAAGTGCAGCTGTACTTCTTTTTTTTTTCTTCTTTTTTTTTTTGTGACCGAGCCTCAACCTATCGCCCTGGTAGAGTGCCGTAGTGTCATAGCTTACAGCAACCTCAAACTCTTGGGCTTAAGCGAGTCTCTTGCCTCAGCCTCCCAAGTAACTGGGTAGTTAGGACTACAGGCGCCCACCTCAATGCCTGGCTATTTTTTGGGGGGGGTGTTGTTGTTGTCGTTTTGGCAGGCCTGGGCTGGATTTGAACCCACCCTAGCCGCTGAGCTACAGGCACCGAGCCCAGCTGTACTTTTTGCATTTCAATAATATATGTCAGATCTTTACTTGTTATTTAATTAAATCTTGGAATCAAAGTCAGTATGTCTTGAGACTGCTTCTCTGTCTTCCTCCTCCACTCCATTCCTTCTTCCTTCCTTTTCTAAAGGGAAGTATTCTGGTTTCAGGGCTGCATGTTCCAAAGAAAATGTTCAGTACCAAGAAATGTACATCCTTTCTACTGCTTAGGCTTTTATTTTGGGCCTTCCTAATGTTATATCCATTTTACCACTGGTTGTGCTTTTGGTCCCACATTAGGTGCTGTGTCCTCGATGTGATGTTGGCCTTTTGGGATTAAAAAGGAAGCAGAGAAAGTTAAAGGAGCTCTTGCCAAGTGGGAAGAAAAAATGCACCAAGTTAGAGAATCTGAGTGACCTGGAGAGAGCTTTAACTGAAAGCAAGGAGACTGCTTCAGCTGTATGTAGGGTTTTTTTTTTCCTTCTCCTTTCTTTTTGTTGTTTGGGAGGATAATTTCTAGTCCTTTTGATTTACAAGAACCATTAGGAAAGTAAGTAGAGTAATGTGAAAGTGCTCATTTTTGCTAAGAAGACTTTTTGAAAATTGTCAAGTAGAATAGTTTTGAAAGGAAGATACATAAAGATACAGAAGGTTCAGTGTAGCCTCCCAGTCTGTCTCTCAGCTTTAGAAACAATCTTGTTAATGTTTGGGTTGATTCAGAAATGCTGATAAAGGAGACCAAGGTTAATAGACATGTGAAACTACAGTGCCAGCTTATTAATTTACAGGTAGAAATCCACTTGAAAGTGTACTGGATACTTAACATGAGTTTGGCCTGCATTTAGTAAATACTTTTGATCCACAGATGATATCAAAGATGAAGGCAATGTCTCACTAGTGTTTAGTGAGCAAACTATCAGTGTAAAAAAAGATAGCTCTGTGATTTGCATGTTTTTAAGAGCATGAAGTACTGCCTCTTCTAGAGTAGGAATATATACCTGCTGCTAGTACTGGCCTGAATGGCTTCATCCTTGGGTCAGGGTACCTTCTCCCCTGTCTGTTTCTTTGTAGCTACCTGACCTTTTGTGGTTGATATGAAATGACCTTGATTTATTTATGTATTTTGACAACAGTATCTGTACATTCAATCAGGTTCAAGGTAGATTTCTGCCATCTAAGCACCATCTTGTTTTTAAAGCAGCTCCTTTGGTTTAGTATTATATCAGAAGTTCATTTTTATAAAGACTAGCTACAAGTTACAGTCCTTCTCCCCTGAAGTGTATACACATATATGTCTGTCTGAGACATAAAACATGCAACATCTTTGGGCATGGTGGCTCATGCCTGTAATCCCAGCACTCAGAGAGGCTGAGGCAGGTGGGTTGCCTGAGCTCACAAGTTTGAGACCGGCTTGAGCAAGAGTGAAAAGCCGCCTCTAATAAAAAAAAAATAATGGAGTTGTGGTAAGAACCTATACTCTCAGCTATTTGGGAGGCTGAGACAAGAGAATCTCTTGAGCCCAAGAGTTTGAGGTTGCTGGCTCGGTGCCTGTAGCACAGTGGTGACAGTGCTGGCCAAATATACCGAGGATGGCAGATTTGAACTCAGCCCTGGCCAGCTAAAAAATAATAATGGCAGCTGCAACAACAAAATAGCCAGGTGTTGTGGCGGCACCTATAGTTCCTTCTACTTGGGAGGCTGAGGCAAGAGAATCGCTTAAGCCCAAGAGTTTGAGGTTACTGTGAGCTGTGATGCCACAGCACTCTGAGGGTGATAAAGTGAGACTCTTTCTCTAAAAAGAAAAAAATACAATAAAAATAGAAAAAGTAGCCAGGCGTTGTGGCAGGTGCCTGTAGTCCCAGCTACTCTGGTGGCTGAGGCAGACAAAGTCTCTCTATGTCACCCTAGGTAGAGTACTGTAGCATCATAAGTCATAGCAACACAAACCTTGGGCCCAAGTGATCCTCTCAGCCTCATGAGTAGCTGGGACTACAGGCATGCCCCTCTATGTCCAGCTAGTTTTGTTATCTATTTTTAGTAAGAGTCGAGATCTCACTCTTGCTGAGACTGGGGAGATAGTTTAGGTATGAGCACATTGCAGCTCTCTGCAGAAAAGCAGCCTTACACACCTTTTTGTTTTTGCTCTCATTTGAACTGAATTTCTAGTATATGTGTCTATAAATGTGAGAAAAGTCTGGTAAAATGGTTTCTATTTTTATTTTTTCGTGAAGAATCCAGTTTCATTGTCTATAATTGCTATGTCCAGTGCATATCTAAGACCTTAATGTTAGGTTGGGTTTAGAGGCTCACACATGTAATGCTAGTACTGGAGGAGACCAAGGCGGAGCATCACTTGAGCCCAGAAGTTTGAGGTTGCAGTGAGCTGTGATGAGGGCAACAGAGTAAGATCATATCTCAAAAAAAAAAAAACCTTAATATTGAAAGACAATAAGAGACATAGACTTCTGTTGTGTAGTAGCTACTCTAAGACATTTTTCTTTCTAAAGTATCTTTTTAGAAGAACACAAAATATAATAGAATTGAAAACAAATGGATAATTTTAGAAATTATGAGACAAAGAGTGAAAAGCCTGTATCTTTTAAGAGAAGTAAATTTTTTAGGTGATAAATGTGAAGGAAGTGGGAGTTTTTATAAAGTGGTGTATGTTAAATACTTGATCACTTTGTGTTTACTATATGCCAAGCAGAGCCTCCTAGCACATTTCTCTCATTTAATCATCGTTGCAGCCTGTGAGATAGGCACTATTATCATCTCCATTTTATATTTGCAGAAATTTTACTATAGTGGAATATGTTGCCTCAGATCACACACAAAGCTTAGCATGAGTCAGGGCCTGGCATGGTGGTTCATGCTTGCAATCCTAGCACTTTGGCAGGCTGAGGTGGGAGAATTGGTTAAAGCCAGGAGTTTGGGACCAGCCTGTACAAGAGCAAGGCCCTGTCTTTACTTTAAAAAAAAAAAAAAGAAAGAAAGAAAATGACCCAGGTATGGTAGTACAGGCCTATTGTCTCAGCTGCTCTAGAGGCCAGAGGATTACTTAAGCCCAGGAGCTTGAGATTCAGTGTGGTATGATGACACCACTATACTCTAGCTAGGGCACCAGAGCAGAGACCCTATCTTCAACAAAAGAAAAAAAAGCTTAGTGTGAGGCAGAGTCAGGATTTGGATACATATAATCTATTTGCCAGGCTCTTAACCACTAGAACTGCAGTTCTAAACCTGTGGGTCAGAACCCCTTTGTAACAATGAAAATATATCCTGCATATCAGATATTTACTTTATGATTCATAACAGTAGTAAAATTACAGTTATGAAGTAGCAACGAAAATTAATTTTATGGTTGGAGGTCACCACAACATGAGGAATTGTATTGAAGGGTCGTGGCATTAGGAGGCATTAGGAAGGTTGAGAACCAATGCACTGGGACCTTGAGTTTTAGGGAAAGCCAAACTCATTAGCCTTGATTGTTAATTCCTTTTCAGATGGCAACTCTTGGGGAAGCTCGCCTAAGGGAAATGGAAGCCTTGCAATCTCTCAGACTTGCCAATGAAGGAAAATTGTTGTCGCCTGTCCAAGATGTAGAGATGAAAGTCTGCCTGTGTCAGAAGGCCCCAGCTGCCCCTATGATCCAGTGTGAACTCTGCAGGGATGCTTTCCATACCAGCTGTGTGGCAGTACCCAGTATTTTGCAAGGCCCCCGAATCTGGCTTTGTCCCCATTGTCGGAGGTCAGAGAAACCTCCATTAGAGAAAATTCTGCCCCTGCTGGCCTCCCTGCAACGTATCCGAGTTCGCCTTCCTGAGGGAGATGCACTTCGATATATGATTGAAAGAACCGTGAACTGGCAGCACAGAGCTCAGCAGCTGCTTTCATCAGGGAATCTAAAATTTGTCCAAGATCGAGGTGGCTCAGGACTGTTACATAGCAGATGGCAAACTTCAGCAGGACAGGTGTCAGAGACAAACAAGGTGAATCTGAACTTTTCTTGGGTTATTGGGATTTGCAAAGCTCTGTACTCCTAAATCTGTACCTCTGGTGATACTGTTACCAGCACTCATATAGTTTCCCACTTCAAAGTTCATGCATATCCACTGTGTTCTTTTTCTTCTGCTCCTGATAGTTAAGAATTGTTTCTTAGGCTGGTCACGGTAGCTCACGCCTGTAATCCCAGCATTATGGGAGGCCAAGGAGGATGGATTACTTAAGGTCAGGCATTCAAAACCAGCCCAAGCAAGAGCAAGACCCCTTCTCTACTAAAAGTAAAACAATTAGGCCAGGTGCAGTGGCTCACACCTGTAATCCTAGCACTCTGGGAGGCTGAGGTGGGTGGATTACCTGAGGTCATAGGTTCAAGACCAGCCTGAGCAAAGCAAGATCCTGTCTCTATTAAAAATAGAAAAAAGACTCAGCGCCCATAGCTCAGTGAGTATAGGCCACTGGCCACATACACCAAAGCTGGTGGGTTCGAGCCCAGCCCGGGCCTGCTAAAACAATGGCAACTGCAACCAAAAAATAGCCAGGTGTTGCGGCAGGCGCCTGTAGTCCCAGCTACTCAAGAGACTGAGGCAAGAGAATCACTTAAGCCCAAGAGTTTAAGGTTGCTGTGAGCTGTGACCCCATAGCAATCTACCGAGGGCAACATAGTAAGACTCTGTCTCAAAAAAAGGAGAAAAGGGAAAAAACAGATAAAGAGGATCCTTCAGAGCCCCAAGAGTTGGAGGTTGCTATGAGTATGATGCCACAGCACTCTACCCAGGGCAACAACTTGAGACTGTGTCTCAAAAAAAGTAAATGAATAGCTGGGTGCGGTGGCTGATGCCTGTAATCTTAGCACTCTGGGAGGCCGAGGCGGGTGGATTGCTTGAGCTACAAGTTCAAGACCAGCCTAAGCAAAAGCAAGACCCCGTCTCTACTAAAAGTAGAAAAAACTGAGGCAAGAGGATCACTTGAGGCTAAGTTGGAGGTGGTTGTGATCTATGACGCCACGGCACTCTACCCAGGGTGACAGCTTGAGACTCCGTCTCAAAAATAAATAAAAATAAATAAATAAATGAAGGAATGAATAAAAATTAAAAAATTAGCTGGGCCATCTACTCAGGAAGCTGAGACAGGATTACTTGAACCCAGGAGTTTGCTGTGAGCTAGGCGAAGGCCATGGTACTCTGTCTCAAAACAACAAAGAATTGTTTCTTAGCTACTTAGTTCCTATGGAGCATGTTTATCTTTTCCACATGTACAAATAATTTTTTGTTTTATATATGTTAACCTATATATATTTAGCATATGCATATATGTATTTTACATTCTTGCTTGACTAAAAGATTTTCCCCTTCTTTTTCTCATGTAAGTCACTTAGGAGAAAGGAAAAGCATTTTTGCCCCTGTTTTTTTCTTCTTTTAGGAAGAGCTTTTGAACGTATTTGAGCACTGCTGCTTCAGAGGAAAGGCTATGAATTTCATGCCATTTGTAATTTTTCTGCCTAAAGGCTGATTCTTTTAACCATCACTGAGATGGACAGAGTTTTTCTCTCTTCTTCCAGTGAGAAAGAATGGCTGCAGCAAAAGAATGTTAAGACATTGGAACTTACAATCAAGAGAGCACTATTTAATTTTTTAATAATTTTTTTAATCTGATGATGTTCGGATACATATTTCTCTACCAGAGATACCATAATTCTCTTATGCCACATGAACACAAACACATGAAGTAATGAGTCAAATTATTGATGAGGTCAGAGATAAGGACAAAAGAACAGGTCTCTGTCCTATTTGTTTTCTTGGTTTTTGATTGTTTCCAGGCTTCTGAAATCTAGTACCTAGCACATAGCAGATCATCAATTAAGTGTTCGTTGTATAGATGAGCTGTGGCTACTTAGGTAGTCCTCAGTGGAGTTATTTGTATTCTTTACCCAGGATGTGCTAGGAGTATATCTTTATTTTATTTACTTATTTATTTTTAGAAATAGAGTCTTACTTTGTCCCCGCCCTCGGTAGAGTGCTGTGGCGTCACAACTCATAGCAACCTCCAGCTCTTGGGCTTAGGTGATTCTTTTGCCTCAGCCTCCCTAGTAGCTGGGACTTCAGGCACCGACACAATGCCCGGCAATTTTTTTGTTACAGTTTGGCCAGGGCCTAAAGTAAAATGGTCACCCTCGGTATATGGGGCTGCTGCCCTACTTACTGAGCCATAGGCGCCACCCTGGAGTCTATTTTTAAATAATAAAGGGAAAGACTCGGTGCCTGTGGCTCAAGTGGCTAAGGCACTAGCCACATACACCTGAGCTGGCAGGTTCCAAATCCAGCCCAGGCCCGCCAAACAACAGTGATGACTGCAACCAAAAAATAGCCAGGTGCTTGTAGTCCCAGGTACTTGGTACTTGGGAGGCTAAGGCAAGAGAATCACTTGAGCCCAAGAGCTAGAGGTTGCTGTGAGCTGTGATGCCATAGCACTCTACCCAGGGCAACAGCTTGAGGCTCTATCTCAAAAAAATAAAATTAAATTAAAAAATGGAAAAATGGGCAGCGCCTGTGGCTCAAAGGAGTAGGGCACCGGCCCCACATACCGAGGGTGGTGGGTTCAAACCCAGCCCCAGCTAAACTGCAATAAAAAATAGCCGGGCGCGGGCGGCTCCTGTGGCTCAGCGAGTAGGGCGCTGGCCCCATATACCGAAGGTGGAGGGTTCAAGCCCAGCCTCGGCCGAACTGCAAAACAAAAAAATAGCCGGGCGCTGTGGTGGGCGCCTGTAGTCCCAGCTACTACGGAGGCTGAGGCAAGAGAATCGCTTAAGCCCAAGAGCTGGAGGTTGCTGTGAGCAGTGTGACGCCACGGCACTCTACCCAGGGCGATAAAGTGAGACTCTGTCGCTACAAAAAAAAAAAAAATAGCCGGGCGCTATTTTTGTGGCTAATCGCCTAAGCACAAGAGCTGGAGGTTGCTGTGAGCTGTGATGCTACTGAGGGTGACAAAGTGAGACTCTCTCTCTTAAAAAAATAAATAAATAAATGAAGAGAAAGGACACTGCTATTATTTACTTTGATTTGTGATCAAAGGATTGTTTCCCCTAGTTCCTTAATAAGGAAGGTAAGAAGGTCATTGTGAATGATTTATTTATTTATTTTTTTTATTTTTTATTTTTTTTTTTTTTTTGAGACAGAGCCTCAAGCTGTCACCCTGGGTAGAGTGCTGTGGCATCACAGCTCACAGCAACCTCCAATTCCTAGGCTCAAGCGAGTTTCTTGCCTCTGCCTCCCAAGTAGCTGGGACTACAGGCGCCCACCACAATGCCCAGCCATTTTTTGGTTGCAGTCGTCATTGTTGTTTGGCAGGCCCGAGCTGGACTCAAACCCGCCAGCTCAGGAGTATGTGGCTGGCGCCTTAGCCTGTTGAGCCACAGGCAACGAGCCCATTGTGAATGATTTTTGACAGATCCTTGTTTGATTACTTAAGGGGTACATGTCGATGTTCATTACATTATAATCTTTAATAAAGAGAATTATACAAAGATTTAAAGGCTATATGATCTGTCTTACACAGAGAAATAAATAAAAAAATAAAATGGCTTATTTCCCAATGGTTTTCTTTATCTCTCTGAAATCAGTTCAAGTAAAATTGGAAAGCTTTTTAAAATTAAAAGCTTAGTCTTTGGGAAAATATGAGTAGATTTGTCCAGTTCTAAAATGACAATAGACTCTTCAGTTTGGGAAGAGCAAGTATTTTTCCTGGTTACTTGCCTGATAAACTTATGTGGACTGATAGGTATATTTTCTTTCCTTTTTTTTTTGGAGACCGAGTGTCATTTTGTCGCACTTGGTAGAGTGCTGTGGCATCTCAGCTCACAGCAACCTCAAACTCTTAGGCGTAAGTGACTCTTTTGCCTCAGCCTCCCAAGTAGTTAGGACTACCCATCTACCACAGCAGCTGGCTGTGTTATTTGGCAGGCCCAGACTGGGTTTGAACCCACCAGTTCTGGTGTGTGTGACTGGCACCCTAGCCACTGAGCTACAGGTGCTGAGCCGCCCAGCTATTTTTAGAGATGAGTTCTTGCTCTGGCTCAGACTGGTCTAGAACCTGTGAGCTCAGGCAATCCACGCACCTCGGCCTCCCAAGTGCTGGGATTACAGGTGTGAGCCAACGCACCGGCCTAGTATTTTCAATTATAAAAAAGCCTTGTTATAAAATGTTCTTTTTTCATTAGGTGTCTCAACCTCTTGGCACAACATCCTTTTCCTTGCCTGATGACTGGGACAACAGAACCTCATATTTGCACTCTCCCTTCTCTACTGGACGGAGCTGTATTCCCCTCCATGGTTTGTATTTTGTATCATCATCATTATTATTATTATTATTATTTTGAGGGCTAAATAATAACAGATGGACTTACACTAGATTTTTGTTATAGATCAGCAGTCCCCAATCTTTTTAGCACCAGGGACCAGTTTTGTGGAAGACAATTTTTCTTCTGGGGTGTTGGGGGATGATTTCAGGATGATTCAAGTGTATTACAGCTCTACCTTAGATCATCAGGCATTATATTCTCATAAGTAGCATGCAACCTAGATCCCTCAAATGTAGTTAACAGTAGTGCCACCACTATTGACAGGAGGTGGATCTCCGGCAGTGATACAGGCAGTAGGGAGCAGCTCTAAATACAGATGAAACTTTGCCAGCCAATCACTTACTTCTCACTATGTGACCCAGTTCCTAACAGGCCATGGACCAGTATAGATCCACAGCTTTGGGATGGGGACTGCAGCTATAGATGATCAGATATTATTACAAAGGACCTTATTCCTAAATGTAGGATATAGGTTACTACATATTTTTCAAGTTGGGATGGAATATTTTAAGGTTTATAAATGCAAAAGAGGTCCCGGCACAATGGCTCATGCCTGTAATTCTAGCACTTTGGGAGGTTGAGGTGAGTGGATTGCTTGAGCTCGGGAGTTCGAGATTAGCCTGAGCAAGAAAGAGCAAGACCTCATCTCTCAAAAACTGAAAAAAGACCTTGGTATAAATGCAAAGGAAATAGAGAAAGGCTTTCTATCCATTGCTTTCAGGGATGAAAAGGTTAGTCCCATCCCAACTGATAAGTAAACCACAAGCATAAGATCAGATGCTGAGTCACGAACTCCCTTGTTGTGGAGGATCTTAGAGATAGGTACTCCGTGGGTGAAAACTGCCTCCTTTTTCCCTTGTCTATCCCACGAGTTCTACCTAAAACTACAAGTGGAATCCTCATTCTTAGTCATATCATCTCAGTGTACATCTAGTAATGTGGTCAGAGTTTCTTGATCCACTAAGATGGCTCATGCCCTAGTCCATCATTTTGTTTCTGTGCTTTCTATTAAAAACCATCAAGGCAGAGCTATAATTTCTTCCTTAGCAATAAGTTAAATGTGAAAGGGATTTGGTGTGGGATTAATACTTCCCTGGTAATCAGAGGACTTAGGAAGTCTAATTTGGGTTATGTTTTTTTTGTGGCCTTCGACACATTAAATAAATCTAACTTCAACTGAATATAACTTAAGAAGGAGAGGATGACATATGAGGGATAGTCTTTTTTCCATTTATTTCAAAGGTCCAAATGTGAATGTGAAACACTCTTTGGTCATCATTTTGACTCGGTGTGGTCTCTAACAGGTATTCGTCCAGAAGTGAATGAACTGTTGATGGAAGCCCAGTTGCTCCAGGTATCTCTTCCTGAAATTCAGGAACTTTACCAGACTTTACTTGTGAAGCCAAGTCCTGCTCAGCAAACTGACCGAACCTCACCAGTTAGACCCAGCAGTGAGAAGGTGAGTTTCTCGAAGGCTGCTGAGGAAAACAAGTCTAGGAATAGGGAGGTGGGGGTATGCTTTTTAGTGTCATTCCATCTAAATAGTTTGGTGAATCAGATGATATTTTTGATCCAGGAAAGAGTGTAAACTACCTCACAACTGTTCCCACGGCTGTCAGGGAGAAGACAGGTACTGGGTATCACCCACTATAGTTTGGGCTCACTGCCTAAATCTTGATCCTATTTAAAGTGACTATGTGGGCTCGGCACCTGTGGCTCAGTGGGCAAAGGTGCCAGCCACGTACACCTGAGCTCGCGGGTTCGAATCCAGCCCGGACCCGCCAAACAACAATGACGTCTGCAACCAAAAAATGGCCGGGCGTTGTGGCAGGTGCCTGTAGTTCCAGCTACTTGGGAGGCAGAAGCAAGAGACTCGCTTGAGCCCAGGAATTGGAGGTTGCTGTGAGCTGCAATGCCACGGCACTCTATCCGGGATGACAGCTTGAGGCTCTGTCTCAAAAAATAAAAAAAAATAAAGTGACTATGCAAAATTATTATTATTTTTTTTTTCCAGAAGGTTGCTCTTCATCATTCCCATGTAATAATAGTGCAAAGTAAGATTAATTATTCTCCATTAGAGAGATGCTATGTAGATGAAAATGTGGTAGAATAGGTATAAAGGCCTTTTGGAATAAAGCTTTCAAAAATCAAAGCTATTCCTAGAGTCAGCTTTTTTTTTTTTTTTTAGAGACAGAATCTCACTGTATCGCCCTCAGTAGAGGGCCATGGCGTCATGTGGCTCACAGCAACCTTCAACTCCTGGGCTTAGGCGATTCTCTTGCCTCAGACTCCCGAGTGGCTGGGACTACAGGCGCCCGCCACAACACCCAGCTATTTTTCTGTTTTGCAGTTCTGCCGAGGCTGGGTTTGAACCCACCACCTTCGGCATATGGGGCTGGTCCCCTACTCGCTGAGCCACAGGTGCCGCCCTAGAGTCAACATTTTAACAAATGCTTTCTTTTACTTTAGCAAACCCAAGAAGACAATTAATGTGAAAACTGGATAAGATAGGATGCCCATTTTGAATGCCGACTTACTTGAAGGATATACCATAATATCCTTTTTAGCATAGCTAAGGATACTGCTGGTATTTCCTTCTAATAAACTGACTTATCATGTTTAAGGCCCCTGAGGATATAGTTAGGATAGAAACCTATTAGGAAAACAGTCCAAATTAGAGAAGAACCTCACTAGAGATAGCATGAGGGCTGATACTGGCATTTAGGATTTTATTTTTTATTATGATACCAAATGTATAGCACCATCATTGACTGTGTTCAGGTATTGCACCTTACTCCTGTGAGGGCTGGGAATCTATGTTCTTAAAGAAGGAAGAAGATACTAGTGTGGTTCCTTAGGAACCTGCAGGTCAAAGGACAGACAGAAATGCCTGTGTAGATGCCTCATATCTGTAATCCTTGCTCTTTTGGGGAGCCCAGACAGGAGGAGTACTTGATGCCAGGAGTTTGAGACCAGCATAGGCAATAGTGAAACCCTGTCTCTATAAACAATTAAAAAATTAGTCAGGCATGGTGGCACATGTCTGTAGTCCCAGCTGCTTGGTTACTTGGAAGCTTAGGCAGGAGGGTATCACTGGAGCCCAGGAGTTTGAGGTTACGGTGGGCCATGACACCACTGTATTCCAGCCTAGGCAGCAGTGTGAGGTTCTGTCTCAACCAAAAAATAAACAAACCTCAACTAGATAGAAACTATATAGTGGTTAGTCACTCACAGATTTGGGGAAAGGAAGACTAACTTTTGGTCATCTCTCCATCTCAGTGTTGGTTGGCTAATCTAAAGGGCAATCTTATCTGTAACATTTCCTTTTTTCAGTGTTCCTTTGGTGGTACTAATAGTGGGTGGAAGGAGGAAATTAAACTCAAAAGTGATTGTTCCGTAGTACTTGGGTGAGGAAGGAGGTGGGGTGGTAGTGGTAGTTAGGATGCAGTATTTTTCAGTGTGGATTGGAGAATCTCATTTGTTTGTTTGTTTGTTTTTTTCTTTTTTTGAGGTGGCGTTCACTCTGTATCCCTGGACAGAGTGCTGTGGCATCATAGCTCACAGCAAACTCAGACTAATGGGCTTGAGTAATCCTCTTGCCTCGGCCTCCAGAATAGCCGCGACTACATGCATGCGTGGCTATGCGGCTAGCTCTTTTTTCTATTTTTAGTAGAGATGGAGTTTCGTTCTTTCTGAGGCTGGTCTTGAATTCCAGCTCAAGCAGTACATCAGCCTCAGCACTTCCTGAGAGCTAGGATTACAGAGGTGTGCCTGGCTCACCTAGCCCAGTTAGAAATCTGATTTTTTTTTTTTTTTGGTAGAGACAGTCTCACTTTATCGCCCTTGGTAGAGTGTTGTGGCATCACAGCTCACAGCAACCTCCAACTCCTGGGCTCAGGCGATTCTCTTGCCTCAGCCTCCCAAGTAGCTGGGACTACA